>QLOM01017632.1:0-30070 GCA_003313785.1 Termitomyces sp. MG148 | reverse complement strand
CCAATCTTGTTGTGGTTCTGGCATGTTGGAAAGGTCATGAAGAGTCTTGCCAGAAGAGATCAAGGTTTCATTGATGAGATAGAGGCCATAGTCATAGATTTCTTCATCTGCAAAGACCCTTTCCCTGTACTGCCTCATATGTCCCAACCTGGGTCGAAGATCATCACAAATATGTTGTTTGAAGTCATTCCATAGATCCTCAGGAGTGGTAGGAACACAGTAGAGCAGGATAGTGCAGAAGAGCAGTCTGAGAGCTGATCCTGGTTGCATTGGAGCAGCTTCACTGAGACATTGCCTCCATTCTGCATCATCCTCCAAGAGACCAAGAGCTTGGCATGCCTCTTTGTAAGTGGGGTAGACATGTCCATTGACTGTTCTGAGATCAGCCCACGATGTTGCATTGGTCACAATTGTCAAGAGCATCCTGAGGTAAAACCTTTCTCCCTGCCTGAGTGAAGCAAAGTACATCCTTCCAATGGCTATTCCCCTGTCCCTCCTCTTTTAAGTCTTTATATTCCTAGTGCTTTGATAAACAAATTTGGTTGGAAAATTCTGATAAGTGGTGTTGTTGTTAGGAAACTTGGCATTGGCTTCAAACCAAGCAGTGAGTGGGGTTTTGTCTAAATTGGGCCTAGCAGCCACCTGCTCCACAGGTTCATTGTCTCTGAAATAAACCTCATGTTGGCCTTCCAAATGCACAGGCAAGCAATACACAGAAGGAAATTCAGCATGCATGTTGAATTCAAAGATGTGCCAGCAGGCTTCAGGTGCAGAGATATATCTGGAATCCAAGTGCTCCTTGATTTCATCTCTTTTCTCTCTGGAGATTTCCAATGTAGTTCAATCATGGCCTTTGTAGATGTACTTGTGAATGTACTTGATAGCCTCTACTGAGGCACAGATCTCCACATTGATGTGGCACTGATATTTGGCTGAGAGATAGGGATTGTATGGCACAACATCCCAATTGTCATAACGATGCCCATGCTTTTCAAAAAAGTGCCCATTGTCAGGTCTGGCATATTGAGGATAGCCATCATCACCATATAAAGTGGTTTCCCTAAATGCCTTGGGATACCTCTTGGAACATCTGCCATCCACCATGCATTTTGCATTGGGACGTTCATTTCTACATGGGCCATGAACTATGTTGGTAGTAACCACCTGATACAAATGAGAATAAGCAACTGAATAAAGGATTCAAGCAAAGAACAATACCTGATACAATTGAGGCTGAGTCACTGGATCTGGAATCTGGGCAGAAACAATACTATCCACCTGGGCTGGGTCCCTGATCTTGTCATCATGATGGAGGAAAATCAAGATGTGCATGTGTGGCAGTCCTCCCTTTTGGAATTCAATAGTATAGACATGAGCCACACATCTGCCAAGAAGACCATTCTTGATTTTCTTCAAAAGAGCATTTTTCCTGAATTTAAATACTCTGGCAACAATATCTGGTCGATCAGAAGCTGATTGCACTTTTCCATTGACTCTAGGCTCTTTGAGAAGGGCATCTCCAATTTCAGGCCACTTTGGATTGGCAGTCATAGTCAAAAAGATATCAGGCTTCTGATAATGCCTGCATATAGCCATAGAGTCTTGGAACAACTGCTGCCATTCACTCCCAGTATGAGTAGCAAGAAGAATAACATGGTGACCCTGGTGATGTAACTGTTCATCTCCAACAGCAGCATCAAACACCCCTTGGTAGATGTCAGCTCTGATCTTTTCCTGATTACTCCAAACCCAGTTCAACTTGTTTTGTTCTATTGAAGCCTATGCATCCACAACATATTGTTGAAACAACCTGCCACTCCAGAGTAAAGCAGCATTTTCTTCTAGACTTCTACGTTGAAGTCAGTATGCATAGTAGGCAGTTTCAGTGACCTTTTTGGTCCTTTGCTGCCCTTTTGGTCCCTCTTTAGATGGAATGTTCAAGCAAAATCCATGTTTTCCAGTAGGAAAGATGATGGTGTAATGCAATGGAGTATAACATGGATGCAAATGGCTAATTCATTTCAATCGGTCTCCATGCAAGTGCAAGACTATATCATGATGATCAGATCTCTCCTCAGAGCCATCTTTAGGAATGATAGCAGCAACCCCTTCTTGCTCATTGGGATCATTATAGCGGCGATGATCTCCAAATTCAGCTCTTAGTTTGACAAAGAGCCTTTGTGGTTGACCTTCTGGAACTTCTGTCATGATCTGCTTTGCTTGCTTGTATAAGTCAATATAAGGATTGACTGTTCTACGCATATCCTGCAAAGAGGCCATTATTTGAGGATCCAATCCAGGGCTGTTTCCTTGACAAAAGGCCAGTTGCTGATTGTGATCATAGAAGTATAGTTGGGCATATACAGGATGATGCCCTTCAGCTGGAAGCAAGGCACCTGTCAGATGATGAAGCTCTCCATTGATCCTGAAGCTGTAAGGTCCTGGAGCATTGGTGATTGCATGATCAATTTTGACCCCCAAAGAAGTGAATGCAAAGGCTGCATTATATTGCCTAATGTGTGTTTTGAAGGAATCAGAGAGGGGATGATGGCCATGGAGCAGATTCAAGAGTTCTGGTGGAGCATCTCTAAGTCTTGGCAAATCAATCTGGCCTTGCAAGCAGCACATGCCAAACTTTGGATTAGCTTTAGAAGACTTGGTAAGCCTTTCAGCATCCCAATGTAAAGCCTGACAGTGTTGACATAAAACATCCATAGGACCCAGAGAATGTGGTGTAGGTTCAATTAAATATTGGTGTCTTGCTCTTGGAAGAGCATTTTGGTGAACAGGTACAATAGGCTGCAGAAGAGGGGGTTCTGGAAGATGAAGGGGGGGTCCTAGCTCTTGAGGAGGAAGTTCTGGTTCTTCTTCAGGTATATGTCCAGCAGGATCATGATCAGCCAGCTGTCCTGGATCTTCCTCATTGTCAATGAGGTCCTCAAAATCAGCAGGATTATGATCAGCCAGCTGTTCTGGGTTATTCTCATTGTTGACATAGTCCTCCAAAGGCTCCAAAGGATTTTGCATCATCTGATCAAATGCTGCATTAAGATTCTCCAAGTCATCCTGAGCAGGCACATCATCTTGAGGAAAGTCCACATCCAGATCAGCTGCATGTTCCTGTTCCCAGCCTTGTAAGATCCTTTGGGCCCTAGCTTCATTCAAAGGTCTATGTTCAGGATTCAGATCATTATGCTGCCAAACTTTGTCAGTCAAGATAGCCCTTCAAAATTGTCTTTGTCTGACCTCTGGTCTGAATTGCTCCTCCTGCTGTCTTTGTATTTCCTCTTGCCTCATCCTCTCTAGCTCTTCCCTTTCTCTAGCTTCTTCCCTCACCCTTTGCTCTTGTTGTAAAACAGCTAATGCTTGTTGCCTGTCTTGTAATGCTCTTTGCCTTGCCTGTTCTTCAGCCATAGCATTATGCCTGATTCTCTGTTGCTCCTGCAATAGAGCAAGTGCTCGTTGCTGCATTGCCTCATGATTAGCCATCCTTTCTCTGTGAGCAATGTCTCCTCTTGTAAGATTATTCAAAGCAGGATCAGCATGTCCACTAGAAATGTTATGCAATGGACCACTAGCCAGTGGCCTTGGTACAGAAGTAGATGCAACAGGAGCAGGTGCAGGTTGAACAACAATAGGCTGATTGACTTGTCTCAACCTATCAGCTCTTCTGAGTACAGGAGATGGAGGAGGCACCATTCTAAGTATAGGATTTTGTAATGGAGCATTCCATCCTTCAGGCAAATGAGTTTCTGGAATCACAGTATGCTGAGCAGCTGATCTCCCTCTATGTGCAGGAGCAGGAAGAGAAGGCACAATTCTAGGAATCAGATTTTGTAATGGAGCATTCCATCCTTCAAGCAAATGAGTTTCTGGAATCACAGTAGGCTGAGCAGCTGGTCTCCCTCTATGTGCAGGAGCAGGAAGAGAAGGCACCATTCTAGGGATTGGATTTTGTAATGGAGCATCCCATCCTTCAGGCAAATGAATTTCAGGGATTACAGTAGGTTGAGCAGCTGGTCTTCCTCTATGTGCAAGAGCAGGAAAAGAAGGCACCATTCTAGGTATTGGATTTTGTAATGGAGCATTCCATCCCTCAGGCAAATGAGTTTCAGGAATGACCATAGAAAATGGATCATTAGCAGCTGCAGACTGTCTCGTAGAAGAGCTAGAAGCAGTTGCCAAAGATTGATTATTACCTCCTGGTCTTATGCCCCCAGGTCTCATACTCCCAGATTCTACACCCCCAGGTCTCATACCCCCAGATTCTACACCTCCAGATTCAAACTGAAGTGGTGGCACAACCACAGTATGCAAAGATCTAATATCTCTATTTGCACAACGATCATCAGGATCAGTCATTTGTAACTGTTGAAGTCTACTTTGGATCCTAGCTTGTTGCCTTTGACTTTCAGGAGTAGTAGGTGGTTGATTTTCAGAAGGAGTAGTTGAAGATTGCCTGAGTTATAGCTATTTAGTATGTTATAATAAGTTAAAAACATTAAAAGTCACTTGCATGATGAGTTATCTGGTTGATTAGCAGCTTAAAGTTGTTAAAAGTATCACTAATAAGCTGAATTCAAGCTTTGTTAACATTAATCAATCAATACATAGGACAATACATACTTTGTTGTGTAGTTGTGTTGCTAACAAATATCAATACAATGTCAATACAATGTTTATAAGCATTAATCAATCAATCAATAGATCAACACTTACTTTGTTGTGTAGTCTTCTTTCCACGTTGTTGAAATCTTGATATATTTAGTCATATTACATCATGAAACACCCGAGGTGTGAAAAACAGTGTCCACTAAATCGCGTTTTGCCTTTTCCACATCTGGAGTCCCTCTACACATGTCCAATTGTAACCAAAAGTTGTATTATATGTATTTAAACTATATCCAATGTTTTATTTTACATACATATGCCTGCAGCCACACAGACTGCACCAAAAGACATGCACAAAAGTTTGAAGCCAGCTTTTACATAATAATGTTATCTAATTTTCATCAATTCTGACCAATCTTAGGTCAGCAAGTCGTTGCATTATAGAGCTGGGAAAGTTCAGCCATCAAATTTCCATGGGTTGTCACATTATATAGAGATGTTATTTGTGTTTATCCTTTTGATTTCTGATTCTTTGTGACCCTTTCTTTTATTCTTGGGAGAAGGGACTGCAGGTCCCTTGGCCCAAAGTTTTGACTCATGTCCTATGGGTTGAACTGTGAGCTGCGATTCTCATAGGAGCTCCGCAATGCATCTAGCAGTGCACAGACGCCCACTAATCAGGAGCGGAACTCACGTTATCCTACTGGTGGGAGCACCACTGTTGCTCTGGCCACTTTTTCCATTGCTGGCAAGTCCTGCAAATATCTTGCCAGTACCACAGCGTGTTTTCTGAAGTATAGCGCAAACAAATCGCTGCCCCATCATCCCATCACTTTCACAACCTCGAGTGGTATACCTCGCAGCAGGTACTCCAACACTGAACCAATTCAGATGCTGTAAAATTTCAGTGCGCCAATTCCCAGCTTTTATTCTGTGTGGGCTTTTGTGGGTGAATTGTTCACTTGTAGGTGACAATTCAATGCCTCTGCTGGGTCACAAGCACCTTCCTGCTTGGTGAAGTATATGTCTTCTCCTTCAGGTGCTATTTTAGTCCATGGTAGGAATATGACCGTGACTTTGTTTCCCTTTTGATTCTTGCCCTCGCTCACGTCACTTCTCTTTACATGCTTTGCCAGACTAAAAGCCTTGAGGTTTGGGATCACAAGTTTGCCCAGTTGTGCCATGCCAAAGAATGCTACTTTGAGGCATGCATTTATGGCCACGTCTGCTGGATTGTTTGGATTAAGTTTCTGGCATAGCCTGACAATGGTGTTGATCATGAAGGGATCCCTCTTGGGTCTTTTTGCTCCCGGCGGTGCTAGCTTTGCCATGCCCTCTATCGCTATCTGCACCTCAGTCTCAGACATGCTCCACTTTGCGCCATGTAGCATGTGCCAGGCTTGCACTTCATAGACATGATTTGCAAGCACCAAACCTGAGTATGATCCTGCACAAGCCACTATGAAAGACAGTATTAGTGATGGGTGCATTGTACAGTGTTCCTCCTCTGGCACACCTCTGAGATCGCAGTAGACATGGTAGGTCAGGATACCTGCGCTGTATGTGCTTCTTATCCCCTCTAGTGATGCTGACAGCACTGTTAGTATCCTCTCTAGATTGGCCTCTGTTGTTGCTTGTTTGTTGCTGGTGCCTCTCGTGACTGTGGGTTTCCATTGTATGAGCCTTTGGCTAGGCAATGCGGACGTCTCTCAGAGGGTATGGGGGCTAGGCCTGGTTTGTAAGGCCTGGGATGTCCTTCTGAGACCAAATCACACCCCATTAAGGTTCCCATTCAATGAGCTCATTTGCTTGGAGTTCCTGAAATCTCTCGTTGTTGAACGTCCTTCATGCCTCTGACTCCTCGATTTGGTTGTGGTGTGCTTTGGCTGTGACTCTGTCATACTTTCCCTCCCATAGAAATTGTACCTTGGTGGTAGGGGTGCACACCATCTGTTTACGGTTACGGCTGTAGATTTACGGTGGTAGATGGTATATGGCCATGTTTTTACGGCCATAACTTATGGGTCCAGGGCCTTTGACGGTACGGTATGATGTAATTATGGCTGTCAATCCCATGAACATAGACACTTCCAACAGCATGCAGCCCTCCCAGTCAGTTCACACACCAATGCCCCCTAGCTTAAGGTACACTACCTCTCCCTGGAGGAGCAGAAGCTGCTCCTGCAACTTCTGGCAGTGAAGGACATGTGACGAAAGTACTCACCTAAAGTTCCTCGGGCTTAATCTTATCATGATCCCTTAGGTACTAACACTTACAAACTTATGGAGATTATTGGATCTAATCGCTCATATGGAGTTCAACTTCTCTCGTTGAACTCCAGGTGAACATTATTATATTATTCTGTTCTTACGTTACTCAATACACCAAACTTCTCTCGTTGAACTCCAGTTCCGTGTGACCTGAGTCGAGATTTCATCACCGCTTGCCTGCGCTGACCGCGACCTTCCTCGCGCACATCCGAGACGTCCGTTTGTCAGGTTATGGGCCCCGCTAACGGTCTACTCAACGCTGCATCGTCCGGCTCTGGAGATGCATTCAAATTCCCGAAACTCAATGGCGAAAACTACGCACTGTGGGCCGAACACATGAAGGCCACCTTGCAATCTCGCTACCTCTGGCTAATCGTTACTGGCAACGAGGAACAGCCCCCGAAGCCATCGAGCACCAAGCCCGAGGGACCAGTCGAATCTATCTGGAAAACCGAGAAAAAGGAATATCTTGAGTGGACGTTGCGGGATCAAGCAGCACAGGGTTTGATGAAATCTGCGGCTGAGAGCTCCCAATGGCCACATGTGGCTGACAAGACAACTGCGAAAGCCATGTGGGATGGTTGGAAGACCTTGCACGTCACGAATCAGCAAAAGATCAACGTACATTACTACTTCGAGGATCTCTACACTCGGAAGTACGCTGATGGGACCAGCATGGCCGACCACATCGCTGCGATGCTTGACATCAAAAACAAGATCACAGCGGCTGGCGAGGAACTCCCTGACATTCACGTCGCCCACGCGCTCGTGCTCTCGTTGCCACGCACATCATCTTGGGACCTCATTAAGATCCAACTGTTCGGAATGGAAACACTCACCTCCGAAGACGTGTCGACTTGACTCCAGGCCGAATACAACCGTCGGTTCCGCAAGAAAGAGAGCGAGACTGCTCTGCTTACCTCAAAGAAGTCTGACAGCAAAAGGAAGGGCCGAAAGCCAGCAGCCGACGACAAATGCCGCTACTGTCAAGGACTTGGTCACTGGATCAACAAGTGCCCCAAGCGCATCGAGGAGGAAAAGAAAAGGAAGGTTGGTGAAGGCTCAGGCGCTGCCAATCTCGCTGTCACTGATCTCTGAGAACTTTGTCGTGAACCTGGGCAAGTGTACATGGCAGGAAAATTTGGTCACACCGGCGACGTGCTCCTCGACTCTGGTGCGACGTCACACATGTTTTTCGACCCGTCGTTCTTCACCACGTACACGCCTGCCAACGCTGACTTGGACGATGACTGGATTTCAGTGGGAGACGCTCGCAACATACCTGTCGCAGGGCGTGGAACCATAAAATTCCAAACACGGTTGCCAAACGGTCCCAAAACAGTCACCCTGGCCAATGTCCTTCACGTCCCCAAAATCGCCGCCAACCTCGTCAGCTTCGGAACCTTACAATGTCAAGGCGCGACCTACAGGAGTTATGCGGAGGGATCGGAAGTCGGACTGGTCATGTTGAAGAATGGGGCAGAGTTATTCTGTGCGTCACTATTGGGTAGCACTGGTACCCTGTATCATATCGCCTGCGTCGCAATTCAAACTGAGTCTGCTTACATCGTGAGTGGGAGTCTCTGTCTGTGGCATCGTCGCCTTGGACACTTGAACCATGATGCAATCAGGGATATGCAATGGAAGGACATGGTGAAGGGCCTCACCATCACGTTCCCCACCACCTACGACCATGTTTGCGAGGGTTGCGCCCTCGGCAAGTCACATCGAATGCCTCTTCCCCGAGCAAGCACTGCCACCTATGAGAAGATGGGCCTCATTGTAGTCGATCTCACTGGTCCAATGTCTGTTGAAACATGGACGGGGATGCGGTACGCCTTGGTCGTTGTCGAAGTTAGCTCTCGGTTCACAGTTGGCCAACTGCTGAGACTGAAGAGTGAAGCAGGTGCTGCGCTGTGGGACATTATTGCGATGTTGGAGAGACAGTCGGGATTAAAGCTGAAGCGGATACGTTCGGATGTTGGGACAGAGTTCTTAAAGGAGCTGCTTACCGATTTTTGTCGTCGCAATGGAGTCCTTCATGAAACGACGGTCCCTTACACGCCGGAGCAAAACGGGATAGCTGAGAGAGCCATCGCCGTGCTTTTTGAGATGGTGCATTGCATGCTACATTCAGCCAGAATGGACCTGCGCTACTGGGGCGAGGCATTCATGTACGCAATCCACATTCGAAGCTGCTCACCTATGTTTGCCCTGAATGGTATCGTGCCCCAAGAAGCTTGGACCGGCCAAAAACCCGACATCTCACACCTACGAATATTCGGGTCCGTTGCGTACGCCAATATTCCCAAAAAAACTCCGAGGAGGGAAGCTGGAAGTCACGTCAGTCAAATGCCGCATGATCGGTTGGTGGACCGATGAAACAAAGGGCTACAGACTTGAAGACATTGAAACGGGCAAGCTCATCACAGCGCGGGACGTACGCTTTGTGGAAGATGATAGCCCCAGGGATCTAGCGGAATTTGAGGCACAAGGTAACCCGCCGTCTGCAGAGGACCTGGCCGCATTGGTCCCAGGGGACACTGCCGACATCATGGTCACTCCTGCTCCAGCACCTTCACCCATGACCCCAATGCCAGCATCCACTAATATCCCACCCCCAGAAGCACCTCCCATCGTCCTTGAGCCCACATCAGCTGTCACAGCACCCAAGACCTCAAAATGGGACAACCTACCTCAGAGAAACCACCCCATGCGTACCCGTCACCAGGTTGAACGTTATGGCGTTGTAACCTTGAATGATGAGTCCTCTGAAGAAGAGCATGGTGGTCGGCATCAGGCCTACGTCACTCTTGAACAGAACGAGCCCAAAACTTACAGTGAAGCCATGTCCTCCACTTGCTCAAAGCAGTGGGAGGAGGCGATTGCGACCGAGTACAAAACCCTGCAAAAGACCGGCACTTTTGAGTGGGTCTCGACGCTACCTGAAGGTCGAAAGGCCATTGGAAGTCGCATCATGTTCCGCATAAAGCGCGATGGCAATGGAAACATCTCCAAGTACAAGGCTCGGATCGTTGCAAAGGGCTTCTCGCAAGTCTATGGTCAAGACTTCACCAAAACATTCTCCTCGGTTGCCAAATTCACCACTCTGCGGACTCTGTTATCCGTCGTCGCCTGCAAAGACTGGGAGTTGCACCAAGTTGACGTTGTTGCAGCTTACCTTCGTGGAGACCTCGAGGAAGAAATATACATGACAATACCCGAGGGAGTAAACATCGAGGGAAAAACCGGCGGCTACCTGAAGCTAAGGAAACCACTCTACGGGCTTAAGCAAGCAGGACGGCAGTGGAAAACCAAACTCGATGAGGTAATGTTGAAAGCTGGCTTCGAGAAAAGCCAGGCAGACGACTGCCTCTACATCCTGAGGAAAAACGGCGAGATTGTGATGTTAGTCTTGGTATACGTCGATGATATGGCACTCACCGCAAAGAGTCTCGCAATCCTGCAGAAGTTCAAGACAGAACTGTCTGCCGAGTTCGAGATTTCGGATCTGGGTGAGCTAAAGTATATCCTGGGCATCCAAGTAAAGCGAGACAGGCAAGCACGCACCATTTCTTTGAACCAGTCCGCTTACATTCATCAAATACTCGCGCGCTTTGGTATGTCCGAATGCGCACCCGTATCCACACCCTCCGCCGCCAAGCAAGTCCTGTCCGTCTCGCAGTCACCCAAAAACGAAAACGAACGTTCGGAATACTTGAAATTTGTGAACGGATT
The DNA here is from genome assembly GCA_003313785.1 of Termitomyces sp. MG148. Lineage (NCBI taxonomy): Eukaryota > Fungi > Basidiomycota > Agaricomycetes > Agaricales > Lyophyllaceae > Termitomyces > Termitomyces sp. MG148. The sequence goes on along the minus strand of QLOM01017632.1, from coordinate 19,450 downwards.
AAAATACCTAGAAATTGTCGGCGCGCTGCTGTACGCAACCCAAACGCGGCCCAACATCCAATACTCTGTTGGAATTATAGCCCAATACGGCGGCAATCCCAGGAAGACCCACCTGGAAGCCGCAAAACGCATCCTACGGTACCTAAAAGGCACTGCCGATTTTGTGTTAATGTTTGGAAGGAGTGGGAGCAAGGAAGTAGATCTTGTTGGCTGGACTGACTCCAACTGGGCACAGGACATCGACTCACGTCGCTCCATCGGCGGTTTTGTGTTCGACGTGGCAGGAGGATCTGTGTCGTGGTCAGCGAAGAAGCAACCCACGGTCGCGCTGTCAACGGTTGAAGCCGAGTATATGGCTGCATCAAATGCAACCAAAGAAGCAATCTGGCTCCGAGTTCTTCTTGAGGACCTCGGATACCCTCAACTACACGCGACAGTGATCCACGCAGACAATCAGGGCTGCATAGCGTTAGCGCGAAACCCAGTCGCACACTCACGAGCAAAGCACATTGACATTCGGCATCACTTCTTACGCGAACGCATCGAAATGAAAGAGATCGACCTTCATTACTGCTCTACGAAAGACATGCTGGCCGACATATTCACTAAAGCTTTACCACGGGAAACCTTCGAGAAGTTCCGTGATACGCTGGGGGTCATGAGAAGATAAAGATCTCGTCAAGTGGGAGTGACGAAAGTACTCACCTAAAGTTCCTCGGGCTTAATCTTATCATGATCCCTTAGGTACTAACACTTACAAACTTATGGAGATTATCGGATCTAATCGCTCATATGGAGTTCAACTTCTCTCGTTGAACTCCAGGTGAACATTATTATATTATTCTGTCCTTACGTTACTCAATACACCAAACTTCTCTCGTTGAACTCCAGTTCCGTGTGACCTGAGTCGAGATTTCATCACCACTTGCCTGCGCTGACCGCGACCTTCCTCGCGCACATCCGAGACGTCCGTTCGTCAACATGGTCAGCATGCCCTCTCCACTTCCACACCCACAAGTCTACCTCATGTACAAAACTACTTTGATCTTCTTGTCTGTGATATTATGCAGTGTATTTACACACTTGATGCACATGTATACATATAATGGATCACAGGTAATATTTATCAATCATTGATATTTCTCAGGGAAAAAGGTTCGAGACAATGAAAAATATTGTCTAACGCAAAGAGTTGCCAAAGAAATGGCATAACACATTTCACTGCTGGCACCGGTGTTTCCATTGGAAAAAGTGTAAAAAAACCTGTTATACCATTTATGAAGTCCCAATTTCCGACAGAAAAAGGGACCTTCTTGTTTAAAGACCTTTCCTTCGGAAATTGGCACATTTGAAATGGTAAATCAGGTTTCTTTTAACACTTTCCAGTGCCAGCAGTGTTTCTTTGTCACTTTTTCTGGTGGAAACAGGTTCTTGTGCCAGCAGTGAATGGCCAATAGAGAGCCTTTGCCAAGTTAGTCCATCCCAGTCGTCACGGGCAGCAACCATTAAGTGAGGTCTTCAAATTTTGTTCACACAATGATGGATGAAACGCTAGTGATCAGCTCGTAACTGGCGAGACACTTGAGAGGCGCCACTAGCGTAGGCATTGTAGAGTTCAAGGTCTATCTAATAGTAATATGAAGATGACTTGGGGGAGTTAAAAAAACACTTGCCTCATACACTGATCGTTAGGAAGACGGACAAATTTTCATATTTTGAAGGTTCATTAATCACTGCCTGTATGATTTATTCATGCGAAAACAATCTAATTTTTGAAGTAGGGGTTGGGAGCACCGGGCGTTAACTAAGAATCACTCACCAGTCTGAACACTGTCGGACGCCTAACGGAAGTGCCTTAATTGCAAACGAAAATACATCGCTCCAGGCCGCTTCGGAGCTAATATAGCATGCATGGACAACACATACCTTTCCCGACTGATCGTCCATATTCGGGATTGTTCTTCTGCGCTATTCGGAGATTTGCCCGGATCGCTATCGACTCATTCGCTGAGAGAAACCCTGTTCTCGGATACACACGAGACCTCGAGGACTAGATTGCTCCAATCACCTGGATGCATGTATGATCTAGGCAAATCACATATGGACTAATTAGACGAGACGCGGGTTTAAACTAGCAGCACCACCGATATCTGAGGGAGGTGCCCGGAGACTCCATTGCCTCGACGACGTAAAGACGATGTAGAGTGATCTAGGTGAATGTGCTATATCGTGATAATCTTTTTGAAAACAAGGTGCAGAAATAAATTCAATCTGGCGGAGAGACCATCGCTCCGGAACAGACCGTGAAGTAGGGGTAGGAATCATGGTGTGAATAAATACTTTGACACCATGCAATGAAGGAATCCTAGGAATGAAAGACAACCCAAGAATAGCGAGTTTTGGAAGTGTTGAGAAGGGAGGCAGATCGAGGAAATGACATGACCTACGGACACAAGGTAATAGGAAAATATTACAGATAATACAGGAATATACTACACAGCCACAGTCAATCTTACATGGTCTCGCGTTCCATGCGTCTCCGCTTCCTCTCCTGCTCCTCGATAATCAGCCTCTCTGTAGCAGACATTGGCACTGGACGTTTCTTGTCACTCGATTTTTCAGTGACGTCACTGGAGGAGGCAGTCTTGAAGACATTCGGATGCTTGAGTGTGTTTGGCTTGAGAGGATTTCCTGTAACTTTCAAAGGATTCTTGAGGCTTAATGACGAGCCAGAATTTTCGGGGAGAACTGTGGGAGTGGCGGGTTTCGATACGGAGAACGAAAGAACCACCTTCTCTGAACCACCTTCTCGTTTTAGGCCTTCTTCTACAGCATCCGTGCCCTTTGTGTCCGGAGATGCATTAGTCTCTATCGTAGCCCGTTCGATCTGCTCTGCAATGAGCAACCTTTCACGCTGCTCGTCTGACATCGTCGCACGATCTTTCTTCATTGAAGCTTCCTGTAAAGTAGTGGATGAGAACTACGAGCGGATACTTGACCAGCTGCCGCACCTGTTTTGCCAAGGCCTTTGGGCTGTTATCGATCCAGGCGATAAACCATCCCTTCTCAGTCTCATCTACCCGAGCAATTCCAGAGCGACCCAAGTGTTTACAAAACTCAGTGAGTGTTACCCAGCGTGTGGCATTCATGTGGAGATGGGTCTTGTCTGAGATGTATTCTTGATACACCCGGTTTGCTTGCACACGTTTCGTCCCAAATCTGATATGCACAGGCTTCATGAAAATGTGCAGAAGTGCCTAATACAACGGATAACGCACCTCCGAGAAAGAAGAGAAACGAATTCCGACTGAAATCTCATCGAGAAATCCGAGATGTGTCTCCCAGCGTTTTCCCCGACTACCAACATCTGGCGCAGATGAGATTCAGAAGTCATGTGGCACTTGAAACCATTCTCGTCTCTGCATTGTTTTTCGCAAACTTGACAGTACCACCTCAGACGCTGAAGACCTTTCGACTTCATCTTGTTCGCAAGATATTTTGGGGTTCCGACTTGACATTAATATTGTATAAATACAATATAAGCAGGAAACATAGTTACGATTATCTTACCTTCGGCTCGTGGCATTTTGAAAGTAAACCACCAGGATGATTAGTTAAAGAAGTCTCTACGTCGATGTGGCAATGACAAACTGTAATTTGCTGACTTAAATGTGGTGTTATTTGGCTTAGAAAAACCCATTTCCTGATTTGGATAATCACGTGAGCAGACAAGCAGCGGGATCTGTACAATCAGGGTTCGTCAAGCTGTTCGTCTACAAGGTATACCAACTAGCACGGCAAATCGGCTTATTATGAGGCTTTTACTTTCGATTTCGTATGTCTACGAATATAATTACGAGCACTAGGGACACCAAACTAAGCAAGTACAACGGTACTGTCAGTAACAGGGACATTCAATGAACAATTGTCTCACCTGTATGAGAGGGTAAATTACGAGAAGAGTGGCACCAATTGTCCAACCCCATTTCACATATTTTGGAAAAGGTTCCATGAACTGACCTTGACTCCATTTTTTAATAACAAGAAGTTCGGTTAGCGTGGTCGCGAGAAGTAACCACACATGCTGTCCCATTCTAACTGCCCTCCTGTATTGAACAGTAAAGTTCAGGACAGTGATACTGACAGAAACCAAAGTAAGAATGACCTTGGATCATGTACATACTGATAGAGTTCCCGGGCTGCCGGTAACGCACATAGGAAAACGCCTGCGAGACGTAAGATGACAATAGGATGATCGGGTTCCATCCACAGAAGGGTCTGTAGTTCCTACCATGACTCAAATGAATGACGATGATATCCAAAGAGCTCACCTTAAGGTAGAATGGATTAAGTTCTGCAGCCAAAAATACAGCCAATAGTAACACGACGACAACATAGTTGGTAAATGAAGACGCAGTTCCCCATTTAAATGCTGTAAAGTCATGAGGAGAGAATTGACTGAGGACACGTTTAGCTTTTGACCGAAGGCCGCGGGTCTGTCGTAATCCACGCCATTCGTATGGCTTGAAATTTCAAAGACGTTGATAAGCCTTGCAAGGAAATGAACGAAGACCAACTGACCTTGACTTCCAAGTACTGACACACTTTCATACCTATGGTTACACATATAAACAAGGCCCACCAGGGAAGATCAAGTGACAGATTCACCTAGGTAAGTCCCAATCCAGTTGCATAGAAGGACATCCAGGATCCACTAAGTTAAATGAATAATGAAGTGTGGTCTTGATGTGCGTGTTCATAGGAACTTACATGGTCCCACCAACACTGGCAGGTATCATCAGAAGCAATCGACGTGAGTCAGCTTTCGAAGGCTTACTTCTGCAAAATTGGCCAGCTGATGCTGTAAGCTGTATTCAGCTAATTCAAAAGCAATACTGAGGATCTGATGAACATAATATGTCAAATTCGGCTGTCGACATAAATGAGTAACTTGCCCAGCAGAACCAATAATCACGCAATATCATAGCTTTCCCGAACCATCCTAATGTGTGAGCTATGCAGAATATGTCGAGTGCATTCTATGAGACAATAGTTAGTCGTGCGACACGTCAAATAACCCTCTGTATACCCAGATGTTTCTCGTTGTGAAGGCGCAATCTTCTGCGTAGCTCTTCTCCGGTAATGGTATACCCAATTTTGGGTCAATGTATGTCATCATTACGCGTGCTGTACCCAGGTCCTGAAACAGGAGGAAAACTAGACCAAGCTCATATAGTAAGTTGATGCCCAGTACGATTCTCCAAAACGCAGGATGGGGCCTAATAAATGGCCCATCACGGAATTGGATCATGGAAAAAGTTAAGAACGCTCCGATGGCAGCGTAGACTCCACTTTGAAATGTAAGGGTGTGAAGGTTTTGATGAACACGACGTCTTGAGGGTACGGTGGATAGATTACTCACACTCGTCGTTTGTCGCGCCCCTCTTCCAATACATCTTGTGTTGTCGCGATATACGCCAGAAGAATCAAGCCACATGCAAGAACAGAAAGAGTGAATGGCTTGTAGAAAAACCTCAAGATTACATGATTCAGAAACAAATGATCACTTTGGATAGAATAGCATACTCGACACTGGTATCGTGCCTTTCCTGGAATGGTACAATCCGCGTGTATGACTCGGTTCGGTCCGCCTTCAAGTTTTGTGCGACTTGAACGGGAAGGATATTCACAGGAAAAAGACGACACGTACATCGTACCCTGCATATATTTTGGGTTAAATAATTTAGCTGAATGATACCTCTCGGATGTTCTTACTCACATCGCACTGGCACTCCATCCATGCCCGGCGAAGGTTCTAATTCCGGTTCTGCAACAGGCGACAGCACCACGTCAGAATCCTCGGCTGTAGACCTGACTGACGGGTCGAGGTTTTGTCCTGATGTGGAGCCCATGATAACCGGAAGAACTTTGATCTGGCAGGAAGTTGTCGTTCAACGACGTCGCAAAGGAATGTGCGAAGTTTACCACTGACATTTGGCACACACCAATACCACCAATGCTTTTTATTGGCGAGAAAAATAGAGAGGATGGATATCAGGATACTATAGCGCAGATGGGAAAAAAGAAGTTAAATGACGTCTGAAACCTTTCAGGCTAGAAATCTAAGAACGAGACAAATGAGCACAACTTGAAATGTCGCGTCTCTTGAATTTGCTCTTATTTGTCTTCTTCGGCAAATAGCGTAACTTTTTCGTGTCTTTGTACGGACCATTGAGAGGTTGAGCGCTGAGCGTTGAGTTTACACCCCACATTGTTATTTGATTCTGTTCGGTGAGACAATCGACCCTTTTTAACTGATGGATTAATGACAATCGTTAGGACATGCAATTAATGAAGCTCCCTAAAAACACATTGACGGAATCTGGGCCGTAAAAGCCGAAAAGACAGGGTCAGGCTCTTCGGAAACGACTTGAATGTGGCTGGTTCAATAGCTATTGGGGATACGGGGGTAAGCTTTGATACTATCGCAGAAAATCGTCCTGTCAATCATTTTTTCCTGTGTATGGAAATAAATTCCAAAGAAACTTTCGCGCAATTACCGGAACTTGTATGACACTGTAAGTCGAACTATTTTTGTCCCTTCTGAGTGGGAGCTTCGAAGACCCGCATGAGTCACGTACTTCGCACAAGGCCTACATCTTCCTAAAAGATTCTGCTGGAATTTCTTTTCTAAGTGAGTTCAGTTACCATCAACAAAAGGGCGGTCTCTCATACCTCTTTCTCTAAGCTCTGACTGAGGCAGACATTTTTTCTCACCTGCCCTTCAAGTTTGATGTACACATTGATTGATTTGATCTTGTTCCAGTTCAACGTTCAATGCCGGCATCAGCCGAGGCGTGAAGCTTTGAAGTTCCAGGACCCCAATTCAATGTAAGCTTCAATCCCATGTGACCATTGTTAGACTTGATCGTGGGACGTATTGTTGAAAGTCGACTCAACTGATTGTGGCACCTGGTTATGATAATGGGTAGATCTTCCTCATCATAGATTGGGGCACAGATGGTACAATTAGACCAGTACCCTGTCCACACGGATCCCTGCCAATCTCGTGTCATCTGCATATCACTTTTGCGTTCGAGTCTAGCTCAACTTGAAACCAATACTTCTCCTGTCGTTGCATCTCTTTTTGGAGCTGAACTCAGTGATGACCGTGCTCTACGACGCCCGAAGCACGGGAAGGTTTGTGTTGGGAACAAAATACCGAATATAGACTACTATCCGCCTTCCGCGGAAGATTGCACCATTGTTTGGTCGGGTGGTGACAACTTCGGGCGAGGGATCCCCTTCTACGCTCTTCTACTCCGTGCTGCCACCAGTTGAGCTGACGCGTGCTTGTAATAGTTTACGTGCTCGACGCCACTTATCCGCTTTTGCTGATTCTTGTGAGAGATAGGCGCGCCACACGTAGTAAGATGAAATAATTCCAGGTATCATTTATTCACTTCCTGTCTCTTGTCGCAAAATGACAGACCCATCGGGTCATGAGTATGTCAGGGGATGTTCAGAGATGTGAATTCTTGTCGGCTACTTAACCATATGTGATTAAGGGTCATATTCGTCAGGTAAGCTGATCTGTTAGCCTACGTTGAACCCTGTCACAGAATTTACTGATGTGTTAGTTTATCGCTGTTGTTATCCAGGGTTGTATTTCCATTGCTGGACATGTCCCTTCAATCGGACCCTCAGGGCGACACTCGAACCTTTAGATCATAAGTTTTTTTTTCTTTTTGCTATTCCGGGATTGATATGGAAGACGGGTTGAGTGTGGGTAGCCCACTGCTGAATCGTACAGATGTCGAAAGCTCTTTTCTTATCTCGTTTGACACAAATGAATACATGTCTTCACGGAACGTATGTTTGCAGAATACGAAAACATGTGCGAACGTCGGACGTGCGAGCTCTATTACGGCATGTGAGAAAATGTACATACCTTACAGGTCGAGTCAAGAGACAATATCCATAGATATTCACATCCTGCGCAACCCTGAGTTTGAAAACCAAAAGAGACAACGGACTTTGACTTCTGGCATAACAGGAGAGGGTTCGACATGACTTCTACATCGAAAAAGACAAGACAAAAATACTTGACCCTACATGTGCATCTGGTCCATGAACCTTGATCCTCAGGGCACCGATCTGGTGGTCTTCTCTGGTTGTGACAAGCAAGCCATATCAGTCACACAAGCCTCGGCTGCTAAAAAAAAGAAGACCGAGCGGACCAAGCTCGCCTGCTCACGCGATGGCTTTCATCGAGTCGATTCTTCGTTCTCCGGATTGGGATATTCTCATCTGTCAGGACTGGATCTCGAAGGTCATTTGGATCTTGTTTGTTACTTAATGGCGCCGGAAGCACTTAAGACCAGTACCAATCTTTCTGAGCTTGTTTTCCCTCCGCCCCTCTATTATGATGGCAACTGACTCTCTACAATCTCTTCAGCCAAAAGGAGAGGCTGTTGAATTCGGATTCACCAATGACACCGACCACAGGTTAGTCCATTCCGATTCAACTTTCTCGCTCTTTTACTTGCCGACTTATTAACCGTCGTCCCCTCTACTCCCGAATTCGACCAAAAATAGGAAAAGGAGGAGAAATCGGACGACTCAAAGCTGCTTGAATTGCCACACATCGAAACGAAAGGTCAGTCTATTTTTGAAAGTAATCTCCATGCATTATGTTGTTTGACGATGTCGCCACACAGTGTGACCGCAAACGGCCTTGTCAGCGGTGTATTCAATTGGGTCTGGTACTATTATGCAGCTACTTCTGTGTGGCGATCTTCTGATGACGTTTTAACCATTCTAGACAGGACTTTGTGTATACGAAATTGACGACCCCGCCCTCAGGTGAGTTATTTATCGGACCACTTGACCCTAATCGTGGACATGAAATACAGAGACGATCCTTCCCTGGATGAGAACACACGTTTGAAAAATAGGATAGCGGAGCTGGAAAGCCTAGTACGTGAATTGAGAGGTGAAGTCTTCTTCCGCACATCATCAGCGTTACTCATGTTGGGCAGGCAAACCACATCCTCGTTGGGCCGATAGCAGCTTTCGAGATGGAGATCCCAACGAAAAATGGCACTCGCGAGCTACGAAATGTATACCCGTTACTAAACGACGGGGTTCTTCACATGAACGAACCAATGGCCGTGCCGTCCTACCTTCCCTCAGCCCTATCAAAACTGAACCAGTCAGCGATATCTCGTCGCATTTATATCGTTTTTCTACCTCTCCTGCGCCGCCTGTGCGTTACCAAAACAACTTCCAGAATGACGTAAGGTCACCACCACCTTTGTCGTCTTCGTACGAAAACGAGCATCCGCCTTATCCTCACAATAATGGCAATTATCACCCTCATACTGGGTCGCCTTCGACATATCATGCCCTACCGCACTCATGTTCACTACCTTCGTCGTATTCGGATGGCGGTTACACCATGTCTGGTAGTGATGACGGAAACTCTTATCACAGTGGTCATGGAGACCAATTTTCTTCGCACCCGATTTGTTCTTGTCGTACGAGCCCTGGCTCGAGCATAGCTTATATTTCACTTGCGCATCAGCTCCAAACTTCTCTCAGCTCGCTGAGGCAGTACAGCCCACATCCGCCAAACACGTCGTGCATCATCTATCGACGTATAGTCGAACTCAGGAATATTATGCAGTATGTGTTCGTCATGTCTATTTTATCCTAGCCGCTACTTTCCTAATTGTATATTATCAGTGGACAGGATTCTCCAGATGGGAGAGCTTCATACGATTCTACTCCTCAAGAACGTGAAATCTTGACACCATTGTCGGCCTCCAGCGGACCCGCTTCCTTTCATACGGGAGGTTCATCAGGCCCCGTCTCTCCTCAGGAGTGGGGTAACATAACAGCTACAGGAAGCTATAATCCATACTTCCCACCACAAAGCGAGCACGGTATGTACACTACTACCGTTATAACTTAATGAGATTGTTCTTTGTACATACATTATTATCATTTGACATGTTGCTGTATATACCTAGCTTCTTGATATCTTGTCCTCCCGCAGTGCTTCGAAGTCATACATGTACGATTACTGTATTGTTATGATACTGATATTCTTGTACCGTAATCTCTCTTCAGGGTTTCATGGGTGTTTCACTTGGAAACGAAATATACGCCTTGATCCAGGATCTGCTCTGACCACATTCTCATCGACCAGTGTCCATATGTCTCTTTCAATGAACAAAGCCTCTCCATTTTTTTTGATAAGCAGGATCGTTGATAAACGGGTTCCATATTTATTGTCACTCATGGTGGAAGCACCCTCCACAGTAATCGTCAACGGACAAACATGTACGGTCTTGCGAAGCTGAGAACGCTCGGCAATAGGTTCAAGGGGACGCCAGCTTTTTGGAGAAATTGATATATCAGATATATCACTAAAGATAAATCAGGAGAAAGGTGAAACATACTCCAGTACATCAAACAACTGCTCCACAAGTACAGCCTCCGTTGTGTCGGGCGATAGTGTTTGCAGAACGGCATCAAAATCAAGGGTGGCGTGTTCGACTTTGGGCCAATTTGAATTTTCTCCATCGATTGCATTGGATACACAGCCGCTAACACGTTCCTTGGCGGAAAGGGGCCGGGAGTGGACTAACCCACCGGCACCATGGTTTGTGACTAGGAGAGAATCAAAATGTAATTGTCCATCAGAATGCGGGGCAGAAGGTTTGAAAAGAAGTAGGTTGAACCCGGCAAATTTGGCGTCCTGAGAGAGAATTCTTCTAGCCTCCCCTTCGATGCATTCCGATGAATCTGATAGAAGGAAGGATGATGTCAAGCAGCCCCTCGAAAAATCGTACGCCTTGGCTGGAGGCTCAACTATGTTAGTGCTAACGTGTGGGTTGTACCTTGTTCGCTGGTGGTCTCCAAATAGAAGGGTAAGGCATGCTCACAGTAGGGCTACTTTTCCGGTGCGAGTCACTCCAAACCAAGTTCCACCAGCTAGAACGTCTCGACCTGATAGAATATCACCTTGAGCGCTTCCTTCCTCGGGCTTGGTATCGAAGTTGTGAAAATGTGCGTCCAGGGTCGGTCTCCGCAGTAGCTCATCGCGATTACTGAAAAGTATGCTGCCGGGGTGTGAAGCTCAGAGTCAGCAAACTGCCCGATCGTATTGACTCACAGGGCATAATCCTGTTGGTCTAGAGCCCATAGTGCGATGCACATTGTATACAACGAACGTCACCAGATTGGATGTGTACAAGCCAAGAGTGTTATGAACAATGGTCAAACTCAGAGTTTACAACTGGTCCGCGGCTTTGACTGTAAGGTATGGTCCCTGTCATGGTCGTAAACAGTGCGATTAATACTCACCGTTCAAGCTATTTCTGTTGCAGTTTTAATGAGCACGTAAATCTATACAATCGCACAGTAACGAGCAGTCTGGCAACAATTCCAGTTTCGAATCTCGGAACTCAAGGACGAGGCGGAATCATGTGACGTAATAATTGTGTCATATGACCGAGTCCTGGCAGAATAGTTCCCACGCTAATCTTCCTCCCAAAATATAAGTGCAAACCAAGCTTGATTGATCTCCCTCCCAGTTCAATGATATGGATCCTCTTACAGTTGTTCTTGACAATGGTGCCTACATGATCAAAGCTGGTTTTGCAGACAGAAAAGACCAGGGGCCAAGGTGCCGTTGTTTATCAACACTTGTGTACGCTGACAGTATCATAGAATTATTCCTAATGCTGTAGTTCGTTCCAAAGGCGACAAGATGACTTACTTTGGTCACGAATTTGTTAACTGCAAAGATTACTCCTCTCTCAACTATAGATTGCCCCTCGAAAAGGTTAGATGAAGGATCGCTGTGACCGTGAGGACTAATATGTATACATAGCCTTTAACAGGGGTACATTATTGATTGGGATGCACAGAAGGCCGTATGGGATGGTCTCTTCTCATCAGAAGTTCTTTCGGTACGATGGAAGCAAATGCATATACACAGATCGCCTGACGGAAGGTAACATTTATAGATAGACACCACTGGTTCTAGGCTCCTGATCACTGAGCCTTACTTCAACCTACCAAATATCCAGGAAGTCTATGATCAATTTGTGTTTGAAGAATACGAATTCCAAGCATATTATCGGTGCACGCGTAAGTTTGCTGACAATCTCTAAGCAACGTCTCGTTATTCTCAGAGTTTACACTCAAGCTGCATCCCTCATACCCTATGGTACTCTTTTTGAACAGCCTGGTCTCACAATGGCCGAATGCATTGTCGTAATAGACTCCGGATTTAGTTTTACCCATGTCATCCCAATGCTCAGCGGTAACATAATATGGAATGCAGTGAAAAGGTAATTGTCCGCTGATCTCTGTGTGTATGTACGCTCAATCACTGAACAGACTCGACGTCGGTGGGAAATTGTTGACGAATCACTTAAAGGAACTGGTGTCTTTCCGCCAGTGGAACATGATGGACGAGATGTACATCATGAACGATGTCAAGGAGTCTTGCTGTTACGTATCTCAGAACTTTAGAAATGATCTGGAAACATGTCGGTAAGTTTGGACGACTCATATCTTACTCTCATATCCATATCTTAACTCATGAACCGATGAACAAAAAGAATCAACCCCAAATGTAATCCGATAGTCCAAGAATATGTCTTACCGGATTTGTCGTGCAACAAGAAAGGTCGTATACGCCGATCTGATGATTTAGTGGCCGATTCCGACCAGATCCTTGTGATGAACAATGAGAGATTCTGTGTACCGGAAGTTTTATTCCATCCAGATGATATTGGTATGTCCAGTGTCTTTTGAAACAATCAAGTTCTGATTGATTGTATTCAGGTCTTGACCAGTCTGGTCTTCCCGCCACTATTGCACTATCGATATCGCTTCTTCCTTGTGATCTACAGGGGATGTTCTGGGCTAATATTGGCTTAGTGGGGGGCTGTACCAAATTTCCTGGTTTCCGGTCACGATTGTGGGTGTTACTTTTGACCCTGCCCTTCCCGATTGCTTCCTGACATTTGTCGCCTGGGAAGGATGTCAGAGTTGCGATCTTTGGCGCCTACTGACTGTGAAGTCGTGATCTATGAATGTGATGAGTATGTCGACTGATGACAATTATTATTCTTGTATACTGATCTACGGACCACAGGCCCATCACAGAAGCGTACCGGGCAGCGGTTACATTTGCAGGCATGGCCGGTTTTACTAATCAAGTCGTCACGCGGGCGGAGTATGCAGAAAGCGGAAGTAACGCTTCTCGAAGAAAATTCCACGACTGGAAGCCGCGCGAGACCGAGAAGGAGAAGCCAAAAGAATCTGCAAAATTGAGAGGAAAGCAAAGGGAAGACGATCGCTCTCAGGCACATACCAAAACCTCTAGGACACGGACCAAATTGAATCTGACTTCGACAATTACCACGCGAAAGCGATGACTCTCGTCTCTAGGTAGGTGTACACGTGTCTGGCTCTAAGATACCCACCTGTTGTCAGTACATCATCATCTGCCGACAAGCCGAGCACTATGTCGGTATTTTGATGCTTCGGCCATCTTCACTCAGACGCGCGCACAATCTGATCCAATACGCCTTCGTTCGCGTTCACACAGCTAGATCGTGCATACCATGTATTGATCCTGATGCTTTCCTCGAGCTTGTACTCGTTGTGGCCTTATCGTATGTATTACTCGTGAAATAAGGTACTCTGTATCTATCTACAAGAAATTTCGTCCACCTTCTACTGAATCTGAGAAGTTACTTCTTTTTCTGGGTCCGACCGAGTCCTGATCTGAGCATGCTGGACGATGTTGTTTCACCGTAACTTCTGTCGGCACCTACGAACCGAGCCAAAGGAACGACTACTTTTGAAAACTGCCACTCGATTATTACGAAGTTATAAAGGATGGATAGAAAGTTAATCAATTCCGACTGTGTGACCAAAGACGGACTTTTGCAACAATATTTTGAGCACGGTGAGAACAGCCGGGTTTCCGTCAATGTAGTGTCTTTTTTACTTTGCACTAATTAGGGGCACTGTCCCAGAGAGATGCTCGCTCAGACTTTGTTGACGCCGATTCAAGACTTTGGCTAATTATTACATACGTCGATATATCTTAATCAGTTTCCTCACAGAACGAATGAAGTCAAAAAACGAGGTAGCGTTACAAATCCCATCATCTTCTCAGAATTCTCAAAACAGAACAAAGTTTTGGGGTGATGATTTCTCCAGAAGGAAGGATGCTTTATTTTACTTGCACAGAGGACAAACAAGACAGACGCTCACGTTTTGTGGACTCAATATCATAATCTACATATGTCAATCTCATCGGCGTCATGAGATCGAGACATAAGGGATGTATGGGAAGGAAACGACATTGCAGGCTACAATCAGACAGGCGGGATACGAAAGCAAAGCATAAGAAGCATACAACTGGAGATTAAAACGCAAGGACCAGATCGCAAGGACATAACGGGAATATGCGAGGTATTTGTATATATAGAGTGTATGAAAGAATGAAACGAAACTAGGCCTGGGTAGGTTCTGCCGAATTGAGTTCCGCCGTATTCATGACTTCCATGAGCAACGTTTGTTGCTCAACTGTAAGCGCCGTAGTTGCGGTTTGGTAACTTGAGCCGTTTTGCATTTGGAAGGCTATGTAAGGTATCAGAAAATTCCATACTTTGGAGTTCGGTAGACATACTAGTAAGAGCTTGTTTGAATGAGACATATGGGTCAACATTGTCCAGAGGACTGATGTAACCCAATTCTTCCTCGATCTCTTCGTCTTCTGATTCACTGTCATATTCTCCATCTGCAGCTTTCTCCTGCTTTTCGCGCAAGCGCGCTCCCTTGACAGATGATTTCAACACAAGAAAAAATAGCACGAATGATGAATGACACCTCATTAGCTAGTAATTCAAGATATGCTGAATCCTCATCCCAAACATCCTCTGAAAGAAGAAGGAACGTTAACATTCCTCGACATACGATTGTTATAATCTTACCTTCTTCCTCATTGAGATTCAAAATTTTCTCTTCGACAAGTTCGTCATCATCGGAGACTTCAAGTGACTCCTCCAAGACCTTGCGAGCTAGAAACTGCCTTAGTAAGCTTTTAAGTGAAACGAAAAATACTGACAAGCAATGGCTTTGGGGAGATCTTTGAAGATGGTGAGTATACCGCCAAGGATTCCAGGCCATCCGCTCTGCAGTGATTGAGGGACAGCAGCTGGTACCAGTTCTAGAAGGGAACACAACGCTAAGATACTCAGTTTTTTGTCGTGGACGCGAGGAAGGAGATCGTCGCCATTGATCGCGGCAAACCAACGATCAAAGAAAGTTCGCGCTTTCCCAGAACTCTCCATGATGTGTAGTGCGGCTGAAGGATTGTAGAGAACAGCATTGATAAGGACCTCAAGGTTGGCAAGACGGAGAGAAGCCGTCTGTGTCTTATCCAATTGAGAAAGAGCAGTGTTAATGAAAATTTGAAGAGCCTGCACAGTAGTCTCAAATTGCAGACGATCGTTCGGCAACATGAGAAAAACACATACATCGTCTACACTTCCACGAAGATTGAGGAGAATAGATTCCGCGAGCTTGGACCCATTCACGCGATCATTCTCACCAAGCTGATCGCTCGAAATTGAGGTGGTATAGATATCGACTAGCATGTGTTTGTAGTCGGGCCGGTTCTTGACTACTTCACCTCCATAAGAGACGAAGTTGTCCAAAGACGGTAACATTTCTAGAGAAATAGAACTTCACATCAGCGGTGAAGCCGTCTGAAACAGTTGGAAATCCACCATCCAAAAAGTCAATAGCATCAGACTTGAAGAGCTTATAGGTTTGTTCGAAGATTGGCCACATATTCGGATCAATCGAACGAAGCTTGAACGTCAGACTGTCAGCTAACTCATACATGTTGTCAAAAAGATCTTCAAACACATAAACAAACCAACCGGTGAAGATACAAGAGGGGAAAGGACACACCGAGAAGTTTATTTTCCAGGGTGAATAAGATGATAGGTATGACGACTTCTTGGACTTGCGCAAGAATTTCAACCGAATTTTCGATAGAGGAGATGATCTGTAGAAATCACGCGTCAGAAGAAGCCTAATAGATAGGATGTCATGCTGGATACGGACTGTGCTGATAGTCTTCGCAACCCCCATCGCGGTGAAAGTCTTGTCATCATCCACATCGTTGATTGAGTCCAGATTTATGTGTTCACCATCATTTTCCTCTTGTGCGAGAGCTTCTTTCGCAAGGCGTAAATAGGAATCACACTAAACAAGTGCACGTAAGCAATGTAGAGATTGGAATAATGACATGGAAGGTGCTGACCAAACGTTGAGTTAATTGAGCAGCGACCGGAAGCAACTCAGTTTGGAAGGCATCTACCATGACCTCCATGCTGCGATTGAGGATATCCAAGTCGGTTTCATCGGTAAGTTTGAGAAGATCTAAGGACCGCATACAGATCAGCTCGTTCTAATTACTGTCCAGCTTGCCATGTACCTTGAATAACCTTCCCAACCTGAGGTCCAACTGCAGTCCTCACTGTATGAATTGTGAATTTTGTTTAACACGAACTGTCGAAGTCATCAACGAACCAGATTCATGTACAGTGACAAGCTCCGTTATAGCAAGAGCAGCATTGACCCTGACTGGGAGCTCCGGGTCATCCAGAGCGGCAGCCACAGCCCGGAAATTGGCATTGAGATGCTGTACGATAAGACGGCGAATTAGACATAACGTTCTTTGGCTGGAAGGCCAAAATTATCACGGACCTCTTCGCTAGACCACACCAAACCAGACTTTGTAACAGTTCCAACAACCTCACACGCCTGTCACGAAAATTGCATCAGAAGTGAGTAACGATTTGACGAAGCAGAAACACATGCAATAGCTCTGAGATAAGGTTCGGCGCTAGTAAACTCTGGGGTAACAAATTGAAGCACGAATGCCTCAACGTTTCCCTTGACGTCGGGATGACGCAACATCCAAGGAGCCAGTGCTGCTGTCATGTTGAGAGCACCAAATCTTTGTGGTGGAGCCGAGTTTCTGGGAATGATGTCAGGTTATCGGAAGGGACGAACAGAGATAAAGCGTACGACCGGAGGACAGTATTGATGAAGCCAAGGATGGGCATGAAAGAAGATTTGGTCCTGTTGCTTGCAAGCGAGAAGAGGAAGGTTGTCGCGGCTGACACAGGGGTTGCAAAGCTTTCATACTCGTCTACATTGATGGATCAAGGTCTGGCCTGTTAAGAGTAATTTGTGACATACCAACAGCAATGCGGATGTAATCGACAGGATCGCTCTCCCACAATGTTTTCTTGGCTTCATTGAAGGAGAGTTGAGGGAAGACGAAAGACGATATGAGACGCTCTACACTGGGCTTGAGAAGGACCCAAGTCGACTTGGGCTTGATACTGAATGAAAGATTCATTGATTTGCTTGAAATTAAATTACTTGCGCCTACCATTCAGTAAAAAATTGGAAGATTTGATATTGACACTTCTTTGAAAGCCATGTCTGGTTAGTCACAAAGAGCTCAACCTGGTTGAGGTAAGTCCTCAGGATCTCTGGGGCAAAGTGGGTGACGAAGTGTTGGGCAAAAGCGCCATATTGTTCTTGCATAGTGCTCGGGAGCTGAGATGGATTGCCGAATCTGCATTTCAAAGCACGTTAGGAAAAGTATAAAAATCCGATTGCAAGATTGGCAATACTTGTGAAATAGGCGTCCAAGCGTACCATAGGCCCACTTCTTGGCTCTCCACCACTCTGAAGTCTCTCGTTCGTCTTCATCGTTGGGGACAGCCTCGGGTGGGAGTTGAAGGTTTACGACTGCGAAAAAGAGCTTTCCCCAAGGGACCAAGCTATCTTGATTCTGTTGGTGCCCACTGAGGTCGACGACGATGCTGGTTTTGTAGGTTTTGAGGATGAGATGAAGCATAGTTGGTATCTCGACAGCAGCGGTTGGTGGTGTCTGAAGCATTTGTGTGGCGATGTTCACTAGAATCGGGAACAGCTCTTGGACAATCTGAGGAATCGTTGAGTTCCTGGGACGGAATCTGAGATACTCACAGATAAGCCTCTTGTGCGAGACAAACAATTCATTTGCACAAACCTGAACGCTCGAACACTTTCGAGAACTGCGACGCATCCGGCATGAACCTCGCGTATGTTGCTGCTTGTGAGCAAGGCCTTTATCTCCTGAAGGAAGGTTGGCCACCTTTCCGGAAAATCATGAGCGACGATGTTTTTAAGAGTGCTAGCAATTGCAAGACTAATGCTACGCGATGGGGACGTTGCAAGTAATCGCAAAATATGAGTGCGAAGTGCTTCACGATCGGAATTGGCGATGATAGCTTGATCAGGTCGTCTGTTGGCCGTTGAGTCAACCGAGTAATTCGAGAAAACGCGATTTTTGAGCCACACTGAGCAAGCTTGGCGTGTGGCACTATGATTTCGATGAGTTTGAGAGTATCAATCGCGTTCCAACACGTACAGGTCGACATTATCGGTTGCGATTATCTGGAGAAGGGCAGTAATCATTCCCTCCTCATTGCTGACCTTGTGAAAGTGAATCAGTCGAATTCGCGATGTATTGAGATGAAAGCTAACCTTCCGAATCTGGAGTTCTCCAGCCTTCCGAAGGTTGGGATCTGGGTTAATGGTGGATGCGAAGAGATTTGATAGCGTTTGAAGATCCATCTGCAAGTAGATAGACAATAGGAGGGCAGAAGTGGAGTTGAGATGTTGATTATTGGAAGAGTAATAAACCTCACCGGGTATATATTGAATGGATATGATAAGTTCAAAGCTTAAGGGGAGAGAAAACAAGATAAAAGAAGTGATTTCCAAAAATTTATTGGATCACGTGAAGCGCGTTTTCCTTTACTTAAGTGAACGGGATACTTACGATGGGTCAAATGACGGCCGCTGTTCATGATATACAACTCAAGGATACAGGATCGTGTTTACGAGTATATCACGGGGAGACAAGTTACTACGATCGTTTCGTCCTTACTTCCACCCACTGCAGGCAGCGCAGGGAGCTTGATCCAGACCCCAGCAGTGGAACGCTGCCAAAGAAAAAGGATTTAGCTTTCCAGATAACGAGTCGTAAAGGGACGCAGTTCCCCTCGATGCACATCTGGCGTTTGAGGTGAAGAATTATTCTAAAGTAAAAAGAGCTTAAGCTCATTGAGTCGACCCAGGTTCGAACTGAGGACCTTCTGTGTGTTAGACAGATGCGATAACCAACTACGCCATCGACCCTTATCAAATTCGTCATTGACGTTAATATCACCAATGTTCGAGTTACTCGCTGGTTCGATGTGAAAGCGGAAGGTGGTTGGCCTGGCAGTCAGGAGGAATGACGGACGGCCAGGGTGTGGTCTTTGAGTGAAGGGGGAGC
>QLOM01017628.1:0-14447 GCA_003313785.1 Termitomyces sp. MG148 | reverse complement strand
CAGTGGCATCACCCTCGACTCTGTGAGGGCTTTCTTCGCGCATCGCGGCACCAGGGGCAAAGCAATGAAGGCTGAGATCCTCAAGTGGCATCCTGACAAGTTCAATAATCAGCTTCATCAGGTGCACGCGGAACATATGGAACAGGTTAGAGAAGCGGGGGAGCTTGTTGCAAAGTTCCTGAACAACATTATGGAAAACTAGGAGGGACGAACCGGAAGACATGTATTGATACTAGAATTATTATGCCTATGTCCTATGCTTAGTATAATTTATGCTGCACCACCTCTCTTGAATTTTGTTATTTTGGGCTATTGGAACTCGATCAGTAACTTTGTAAAAAAATGTTTTCATTTCGTCAGAACCGATGACGGTCGTTCAGGATATAAACTTGTAACCTGAGCCCCTGTTTATCTGCTACACCCGAAGAGATCAACACTCTGTTCAAGCATTAAAAGTATTTTATTGTCTTGCATGGTCTTACACAAAGGCTATAGTGACGGGGGCTGAACCTCATTCGAGGAAGCATCAGCGACTGCTCCGACAACGGCAGCCTTGGGAGATTGAGGATGTAATAGAAGCCTTCCTAAGCGTGGAGGGGTGCTGCGGTTGATAAATTCCATAACAGTAGGCAACTTTGATGCTGCCTGTCGGAGGGCTAGTGGAATAATCAACGTGAGGGGTTGTAATGTATGTTTGATGTTTGGTCCACGTACCATCTCTAGCAAGTTCTTCGCGTATTGGCGTTCCACCGATCTCAAAAATGACACGTCCGGTTGGGACTCTGAAAAGCGTCAAAGACGTTTTCACTGTACTTAACACAACTTACCGAGTAGCCCAAAACTCAAAAGTCCCTTTTCCCTTGCCCATACGTGTTTCATTACCCTGAGATTATCAATGAATGTACTAGCTTTTATACTAATTGCAGGCCCACCTTTATACAAACAGGAATATCCGGAAATACTCGTAAGTAAACCTTACACCCTTTGATAACCTTTATTTTTTTCTTTATGACCTCTTCTGCCGTTGTCAACTGCTTCGCACTCAATCGAGCACCATTTCCTTTTATCCGTATACCCCAATCGCCATACGCCAATGTTGTCCCCTTCGTTGAACCTCCGATAGGGATTGGTACGCGGCCTTTGTGGCGTTTGACATTTTTCACCTGGCGCGGGGCAAGCTGGGAGCGACCACGAGTGAACAGGCCCAGAGGACCAATTGCAGTGGGGACGCGGTGAGAGGCATGGCTTGCTGTCGAGCCCACCAAACGCGACAGTGAGTAAGAAAGAGAAAACATTGCTGACGTAATATATCCCTGCTGTGATTTGGACCTCCACGAGTCGTTACCCCCAAGACCGGCTACAACTCTCTCTTCCAAATGAGCGACAAAAAGAGGTTGCTGGAGGATGATGGAGGATCTCCAAGCAACAAGAAGCTGAAAAGGTCTGTATTTGATGTAGTGTCATTCATGAAAGGGATGTGTGCTGACTCCGTTTTCTTAAACTCCAGCGATGTAAGTATATTTCTCTCTATTCAAGGTGAATTCGTCTCTGAAACTGCGTTCTGACATATTCTATAACCTTTCTTGCACCTAGACTTCCGTTAATGGCTCGTCATCATCAGCAATGGTCAGCTCGGACAAGTAGGATTCGAACTAATAACTCATTCAACTTCACTAGACCTCTGCGGAACTTATTGCGCAGAAACGTGCCGAAGTCGCTGCAAAATTAGCTGTCTTTAAGACCAATACTTTGGGATGGACACCTCCAGTCAGAGCGCCGATACCTACAAAGCCTGCAGCTCCAATACCATCCGTGGCGTCTTCAGGTTCTGCTTCTAGCAGAGCGACTCCTGCAGCTGGATCTCCTGCTCTTGCCCCTGGTGTCTCGGATGACCTTGCACGTCGAGTGTCTGAGGCTAAGCGGCGCGTCGCTGAAGCTCAAAATAAGCTCGTCGTGAAGGATAATCCATACATGGTGGGTTTCCTCTTTGATATCTATTGTTTGTCTACTCAGGTTTCTCGATAGAGTTTGCCACCAAGCAGGAATAAAAGCCGGCAAAGTGATCAGACCCAGCAAGGCACAGGTCTAAAGATGGCGGCACATCCATTGCTGCTCGAGACGACCCCTTCTCAACCACAGTCCAAGAAGGACAAATACAAGCCTATGCAGCCAAAATTCGCTTCCATTAAGGTTAGCTACGAACCTGTTACTTTCTATCAGCTCACTTATTCTCCAGGCTAACACTCGTAATGCGCCGACGCCACCCCCGGCTCCAATTCCTATCATTGCACCTGAATCCTTGAATCCGTATGCTGTGACTGCAGCGAAAGACATGGTTGATGGTGCTGTTCCGAAGGAAAGAATGGGTCGAACATTCAAATTCAACCCTAAAGGCAAATACGTCGCACTAGGGAATCAAGCTCGAAGGGAAAATCAGCTAGAGGCTCTCAAACAACGTATTGCAGAGAGTGCACGTAAGGCGGGTCTGGATAGTGATATGGGAATTGAGAAGACTATCAAGGCACATATCTCTTATTTTCTTTTACATTTACAATCATACTGATATAAGCACTTTCAGAGACCTCCTCCACCTGAAGCGGAGTGGTGGGATGTATCACTGCTTCCCAACAAGAAGTACGACGACATCGAACTCGGAATGGATAGATTAAATATCTTGACTCCTGATTCGCCAATTACCATTTACATCCAACACCCCATTCCCATACCTGCACCCGGGACCAAGAACCAAATAGAGTTGAAGCCATTGATGTTGACAAAGAAGGTGAGGTTTTAACCTTTCATTTATCTCATCCACTCATTTGGCTCGAAACATAGGAGCAAAAGAAGATGAGGAGATTGAGACGTGCTCAGGAACACCAAGACAAGAATGATCGTATTCGTATGGGTCTTCTGCCTCCTGATCCGCCTAAGGGTAAGTACAAGTACAAGAATTGCATCAGTTTATATCGCTCACGGAAAATATTTTTCCAGTTGGCTTGAAGAACTTGATGAAGGTTCTTACTTCGGACGCTGTTCAAGATCCGACACGAGTCGAAGCCCGCGTGCGGCGTGAAGTTGCGCAACGCAAACACACTCATGAAAAGATGAACGCTGAACGCAAGCTAACTGATGAACAACGACGAGAAAAGAAAGAGGCTAAGAAGGCTGAGCAGGAGAAGAGGGGCATCTTCGGTGCTTGCTTCAAGTGCGTTGACAGAGTCTGTCCATGCCTCTTGTGTTTTTATCTGTTTCCTTGCAGGGTTAATGTCCTATCGGATCCCGCTCATCAATTTAAAGTACGAAAGAATGCCGAGCAACTTTCCCTTACAGGTGTCACAATATTCAACCCGCAATTCAGCATGGTATATGTTGAGGGTTCGAACAAGGCAATAAAAACCTACAAGCGTCTAATGCTGCACCGTATTGCATGGACCGAGGCCGCGCGCCCTCGTGGAGCAGAGGACGTGGAACTCGAGGAACACGATGGCGATGGCGATGGCGGTGCTTCAACCTCTGCAGTGGCTGCGCAGAACGGGGAAGAGGGAGAAGGGGGTCCATCGTTGGAGGATAATCGGTGTTTATTGGTCTGGGAAGGCCAATTGAGGGACCGGGTCTTTAGTGCTTTCAAGGGGAAGAGTTGTCCGACCGACAGGGATGCAAAAGAAGTGCTCGGGGAGAAGTTGAAGGGTTATTGGGACCAGGCGAAGAATTGGCGCCCGGAGGAGGAGGAATTGTTTTGATGCTCTGAATTCGAAGAAGGGTATTTTATGTTGATGCTACGATCGCAGAGAACGTCTGCTTATCTGTCAAGTTGCAGTGTTATAATAGTCTCTCAGTTCAAAGTCTGATTGGATACCATTACGCGTCAAAACATTCACCTACTTGACAACCTCATGTATTCCTCTCTAGAGGTCGGACTTCTTAGTTTTTCAAATATGACAAGAGGATAATTGCTGCATGATGGACCGTGAAGGACACCCATTTTTGAGTATTCCTGATAAATATAAGCTATTGCTAAGCGAAGGGCTCGCCGGTTTGCAGGTGAAGATCCGCGATGCAGAACGTCAAAAAAACTTGGACTATACTCTTTAACAGATATATAACAGATATAAAAAGTGCAACATGTCAGTTGTAGACAGTATTATCGTTAGCTACCCGGTAACCCTTTGTGTCGATAACTTTCATTTATGTATAATAGCATGCTGATGAGGAGACCAAATCGAAATCGCCGAGTATAAAGCGGTTGTCCGCCGAACCCTCCTCTAAGCCAGGATGATCCGGTATACAGCACATACTGTTCATTCGTGATCGAGATCAGAGTGCTCAGCGCAGGAAGTTCTCGACGTTATATTATATAAGCCTGTGGAATGCTCGTCAGTTACATAAAGTCCAATCTTGACGGTGGCCTGAGCCTTACGGACTCTACGCCCAAGGAGAGTAATCTTGAAACCTGGTGGGTAATGTGTTACTCTCGGTCGGAAACTAAAACATTGACAGGGGACAAAGAGGATGATAGGCTGGCTATTCAACCTTTATGCTGAAATTAGAAGCCGTTACGAACAATATTTTTTCGGCGGAAGTTTCTCAGTCAAATGGTTTCCCTTTGGCCTCCTTTTGAAACTCGGATGCTCTGATGTCGGACTTGAGGCTGATACCCTTCGATATGTCCGTGAAAACACGTCGATTCCTGTGCCTCGTGTGGTTGCTTCGGCGACTTACGGTGAATATGCATACACGCTAATGGGAGTGGTGGACGGTATAGCGCTCGACAGTGCCTGGCCCCAACTCGATGCTCAACAACGTTCACATGTCATCGCTCAACTACGAGGTTTCGTCTCTCAACTTAGAAAATTGCCCCCTCCTTCCCATGTCGTGCGTGGTAGCATATGCTCTCTCCATGGTCATGCAATGCGTGATAGCCGTGTATCATCTGCCGACCCTTCCGGGCCATACTCTTCGGAGAGTGACTTCAATGATCACTTGGTCGAAGTTGCCGATGCATTCATAGACCGTGAACTTAGCGAGCCCATCCGAGCACGCATGCGTAACGACCACCATATTGTTTTCACGCATGGCGACCTCACTCCTCGCAATATCATCATCCGTGGTGACACTGTTGTGGCTATTGTTGACTGGGAAGAATCTGGGTGGCTCCCGGAGCACTGGGAACTTGTAAAAGCCAGATGGAGTCCGGGAATGAATAAGGATTCTGGTTGGAAAGAAGCCATTTGGGAACTATTGGGATATGAACAAAAAGAAGATTGGTTGCTCGACTGTGAACTTTCGAAATACATGGTCGGCGCTTTCTAGAATGCACTCGATAAAAACGCCAACTACGAGAAGTTGACGCTTTTTCGTGCCTTAGAGGCTTGGTTAAGGGTATTTCAATTGATGAAAGCCGATCTGCGAAGCGATCTCTTCAAGTGGATTTTAAAAGTTTTGCTTGCCTTTTGGTCGCACAAGTTTAGATGATGGCACTTACCTCTTATCATAATGAAGATCTCACTTGTCGAATAAATCGGCAATAGTCGCTTCGAGAGATTATGAATCAAGAGCGAGCTAACCTGACCAACAGCAGGCTACTTTTATTGCAACGCCACTGATCCATGATACAAAGGTAGCGCCGTACTAGGTTCCATAACCGCTTCCCTGTTATAGGTTCAATAATGCCCCAGTCGATCGCCTCTGCAATCGGAACTACCTTTGGTGTCCTCTCCGTAAACCAAGGTACATACCTAGAAATAAGGATTCGTGATACAATGAATGTGAGAGTTACAGAAAATGGCTGAACAAGAAAAGTCGTTTATTATTGATGGATGTACACGGAGGGACGATTCGTTTTAGCGGTAGTTTGGCCTGCCGCCTCATCGTCCATCGTCAAGTAAGGGCTGCAGGAAAATCCCTAGTAGGTCGGTATCAGAATTGTAACATGGTAAGTAGCAGTAACCGCGTTTATTTCTCAGGACAAAGTAAAATCATGTGGTGTTCAAATACCATGCAGTCTCCGATTATTACTGTCGTGCCTCCTGCTAATGCACATCAAGATGTGCTTTTCCGAGCCTACTACCTAATCCACCTTCTCTACCTTGCCCACCCCTCCACAGCCTCCTCCATCCTTAGGCCCACCGCCCCACCCTGCTCTTCCTCGACTTTGAGTTATCAACAGATTTTTCAGTTGACACTACACGTATCTCGTGCCTAGATAACCAGTTTCACCCCAACTTCGACTGCAAATCTCGACCTTTCCGATACTACTGGTGCAGCCATTTTGGTCTTCCAAAGTCTACCTATCACAGGACCGGCAAGTTTATCAGGAATTATAGAAACAGTGGTAGACAATGCTAATGACTGCTGGTTTCTGAAAATGTTACTTGTTTCGCATTATTTCTTGACGACAAGCTTTCGTCGATTGATGCACTCACTTGTTTCTGATACCTCGGGAAATCGTTGGTTTGGTCCAATATTCATCGATATAATCGTTTCCCCTACTTCCTTGCACATTTAAATAACTCCATCGCTGTCAGCAGACACTCACATAAATTTTTTTTCGAAGAAGTCGCTTCGATTATGGAAGCTGAGCCGACGACTATTTCCTATTTCCTGATCACTGACATGTTGAGGGCGAGTTTCTATGGAGGCTATTTTCTTCTAGTAGGAACAACTTTGGAATGACTGTGATCCCCCTCGGAGTTTCATTCATTTGAAGTGTATGTATTGTTTACTTGACTGATTTAGTATTAAGCAGACTAAAGGAATACAGTCGAGCTGATTGTGTAGAATCATATTTGTGGGAACCTAACGCTGCCTCTGAACTGATCATAATTGCACGTTTAATCTTCGCGATGTCTTTGGCTGTCACTTGCTTGATAAATCCTTTACAAATCTTTCAGACTGGGCTCTGTTGATTCCTGAAGTCCGTCTTTAGCTCTTGTATGAACATCATTGATTTGAACAGAATACAAGACATGACAAGAGCGTGGAGGATTTAGGCTTTTGAACGGGAGCGACTTCACGCACGACCACATCAACCAGAAGCTTTAATCAAGTATAACAATTCTAGTTGTATTAAGTCATCTTATAGACCTTGAAGTTCGACAAACGAGTCTAAAGTCCATGGGTTACATGCTTGGTCCGAACGACACTATTCGTTAATAGAAACAATCTTGACACCATGCTTTCCCTTCCCACGGCGCACTAACGTCTTCTGTCCTGCAACCCTCATCAAAGAAAAATAGCCATCCTGCGTATCGGGTATGTCGTACTTTACAAATTCATTTTTCTTGAGCGCAGCGATAACTTCCATGATCCAGTTCCGACAGTTCCAGCCATGAAATCTGATCATAGGGCTACGAGACAGAATAACCTAAAGAGAATGATTAGTCAAATGAATAAGCATCGTAAAAGGCAAACACACTTCTCGTATATCGTCGACTTGATCTGCCTCTATGTGGCCAATACAAACACCTCCAAGGCATTTAGTGGTATTTCCAAGCTTTACAACTTTGTGTGCAATCCTCCACTCCACTCGACCATCTCGGAAGTGGCGGTCGACGGCCTGCCAACACTGGCCTTTCTGCTCCTTGATATCCTCGAGGACAATGATGGCCCAATGAAGTTGCTCGGGATGGTCAAATGAGTAGTCATCGCGCTCATATTGAGCAATGACAATAGGGTACTGGGAAGGCTTCAGGATGTTCTTCAAAAAATTCATGATCAGAGGAGGATTGGCCCTGCGCTTTTTGTCCGGATTCCTGAAGACGTGTTGATTAAATATGACTGACCGTATGCAGACATGATTAAACCTTCTCACTCAGAGGGGAATGTGTACAAGAGACCTTGATGCGTGTCATTCACAGGCGCTTCGGTAAATTGCAAGGGACAATCTTGTACTTTAGAACTATAATGAACTATTATTCTAGCAGTCGAAGGAGGAAGACTCGAACCTTTGTCATCACCTAGACGACGCGCATTAAACGACAGTACTTGTACTCACCTCATTGTTGCTTGAAACAAGCGCCACGTAGTCGCCACACAGCCCAACTCGACAAGATCCCGAGCATGATACCTTGGAACGACACGTATATAAGTATGTGAATGTACAAAGATAGATATTTGATATACAAGGATTACTACCTTAACTGGCATTTACGTTGAAGCAGATTTACACGAGGAGTTCACTAGCGCCTGTCAATCATACCAGTATCTTGATAAGTGTTGATGTTGGTTCTCGATACAGAAGAAAAACAGTCCTCGATGTTTGTTGTCAAGATACGGCGCGCCAAGATTCTAAGTTGCACGTAGTGCACTATGACAACTGATCAACGTTTCACCGCGCCAAGCTTCGGAGGAAATGAAAGTCTGGAAAGGAAGGCAATAATGAAGCTGAAACCTCATACTCGCGATAAAGTTGAACGCTCACTTAGGAAACGAGATTTTAAACAAACCATATTTGTACCTTCGTCGCGACCCAACTTCGATCCAGCAGATTTGATTTAAAGACAAACACCTTGGGCCGGAAGAAGAAACCAAACATCGAGTCAGCGGCTAACCAATGCATCTCATATGAGCCTTCAC
The DNA here is from genome assembly GCA_003313785.1 of Termitomyces sp. MG148. Lineage (NCBI taxonomy): Eukaryota > Fungi > Basidiomycota > Agaricomycetes > Agaricales > Lyophyllaceae > Termitomyces > Termitomyces sp. MG148. The sequence goes on along the minus strand of QLOM01017628.1, from coordinate 5,873 downwards.
TAGCTACCGGCGGGATCAGAGACTTTCTAGTTGCTTTCTCTGGATATGATATATCTTGTCTTTCAGACTGACAAAGCCCGGGAGACGTCAAAAATCGGATCGCTGTAGTAGGTACTCCGGGTACAGTAACCTAGCAATCAGAGGTATTTGTTTCATGGACACCGTGCATATCAACCCGTGTGGTACCTGTAACATGATAAAAATCACACGGCCAAATAAAGTCGCGTCACAGAGTCTTTTCCCTTCTCCAAGTGGCGGGAACAATGCCTAGCCTGACAATATCTTGTGCTTCTAAGCCACCGCCGGTTGCGCGTGGACTGCCCATCACTGTTGAATATACTGCAACCACCACTGTAGCGGATGTCAAGGGCCAAATAGCAGCTAAATTCCCGAACGTGAGCTCTCCAGGTTATCCCCTGTTTTGACGCGTTTTCTATATATATCTTCCTACTCTATACGTATATGGTACTAATTATGTTTATTCCCCAAGTTCTACATCGCGCATCAGAAATTGAGCCTCAAAACCGACAAGGCAAATTTGGACGACGAGAAGAAGATCGTAGATCTTGTCGGGGAGAAGGGAGGAGAGTTACAAGTGAAGGATCTAGGTCTCCAGATCAGCTGGAGGACAGTGTTTCTTATTGAATACGTACGTCGGTGTCATTCTCCGCTGAACGGACATCTGAATGACAAATCCTTAGGCCGGACCGCTCGTTATTCACCCTCTCATCTACCACTTCCCCCAATTTTGGTATGGTCGAAATATCAGCCATAGTCAGCTGCAGAAGTGCGATTTTCTTCTTGGCATTCTATGCTACCTCTAAACAACGTTTAGATATGTTTATGCTTTCGTTATGCTCCACTTTTTGAAGCGTGAATTGGAAACAATATTGTAAGTCCTGGCTGGTAAATCAATTTACGTCATTGACACGTATGATACAGCGTCCACCGCTTCTCTCACGGTTCAATGCCCTTCCGCAACGTGTTCAAAAAGTCAGTCTGTAATGACTTTCGTCTTTTACTACTAACTCAGCATACTTTAGCTCTGCCCATTATCACATACTGAGCGGTATTTACAAATCCATCTCTTCTCATGCGCGCCTTTGATATGGACAATTCATCAGGGCTCTTCCTTGCTTATGACGTTTACCGGCCTATGTTTGCTGCTACCTCGTCCTACGTTGCAGGAGGTATTCGCAGTGACAAAAATTTCTTGCGGGTAATGGCAGGACTTTGGGTGGTATGTTCTACACTTCTTCCTTTTTTTCATTATCGGCTGACTATCCCGCTCTCAGATCGCGGAACTTTCTAACCTCTATACTCATCTCAACCTCCGCTCTCTGCGACCACCCAATAGCCGTGTTCGTGCAATTCCTTACGGATACGGGTTCTCGCTTGTCTCCTGCCCCAACTACTTTTTCGAGACCTTGAGCTGGACCGTCGTCGCCGTGATGACCGGAAGTATCGCTGGTAAAGCCCGATACACTATCGCCCCTCCTTATTGTGCTGATTTTGGTCCTGGGTATTTGTAGCTACAATATTTCTGGCTGTGTCGACGACCCAGATGGCACTATGGGCCATCAAAAAGCACAAAAACTACAAGAAGGAGTTCGGGAAAGAGTATCCGCGCGGACGATACGCTATGATTCCATTCATTCTGTAATTTCGTGACTTCCGCTTTTAGGATGACTTGGTACAATGAGGAATTTGCGACTAATGTAAATTTGCTTGGTCTTGATTTTGTATTGTTCCTTATGGACCAGGTGGGCTTGCAGAAGGACAAAAGTCCCAGGTTGAACTGCACGAAATTTGAAAAACGTTAAGGACGACTGACTCATCACTGGACAGAAACATAATCTTATATGCAATCATTTCACAGGAATAGTCATTTCTGTTAGGTTTTTCAGATGACTCGCCTCGGTTTGGTTTCACGCAGTGTATTACTTCTTGTCGATCATTTATGGAACATTGTGCCATCCCATTTATTGTCAAAGTATGAAGTGCCCTGAGGACTAGTATCACGTGCGTTCGGCTACGTCGCCTCAAATATGTTTTCTTTGTTTGTCACACCTCAGTTCGTCCGTATCGACGTGCACGGAACTGAGGTATGCTGCACTGCTGTTATTACATTACTTTACTTACTCAAGTTACCTAGTCGCACTGTACTCGTCTAGGTAATAAATATAGTTTGTCCGTATCGACGTGCACGGAACTGAGTCTCGTCTAGGTCATTGCCGACTATCCTACGTCGATTCTCAATAGGTTATGGGCTCCGTAGCCTGAACAACGACTAGATGAACTCACATAGAAAGCACACCCTTTCAACTTCCAACTGCAGAACCTCGCACTCTCCCCGAGATCACCCGGATCACTCCACACGAGACTCGACAACCACGCCACACGCCACACCATGTCGGAAGCCGTGGCCTGTCCAACCCTAACTGGACCAGAGAATTTCCAGATATGGAAAATGAGGATAGGAGGAAAACTAAAGCAGGAGACGGTATGGGACACGATCACGCAGTCACCACCCTCTCCAGGCGCACCCGACACTTCAACAAGCACTGACAGCTGGTCCGTCCGTGACTCGAAAGCCGCCGGCATCATTATAGCACATGTGTCCGACAGGTTACTCCTCGAAGTCGGCGGATTGCCGCACGCAAAAGACATGTTCGACGAGCTGGTCAAAATCCATGAAAAGACCAACGTCGGGGTCAGCGCGTTCTACACCTACAGGCGCATGACGAGACTCAAATGGGACGGGTCCGCAGCTTCACTCAACGACCACATTGCCGCCATATCCTTGGCCGACGCCAAACTCACTGCGATGAAGAAACAAGTCGATCGGGAATTCCTTGCCTTCATTCTGCTCGACTCTCTCCCCGATGAAAGCGCATGGAAATCTTTCCGCGCCACCGTCTTGAACTCCCTCACTCCCGGAAAGACCCTGTCATTCGCCGAGATCGCCGACCACCTGACGTTCACTGTAGCCGCCCAAGAGGGAGCTTCATCCTCGGATGCCGCCCTCAAGGCCGACGCAACCACGAAACAAAAGGCAAAGGCAAAAAGTGAAGTATGGTGCGACTTCCACAAAACTACCACGCATAATACGTCCGACTGTCGAACTCTGCAGAAGGACGGAAAGAAGAAGAAGCCCAAAAAGAAAGCAAAAGCAAAAGCGGATCGAGTGAGCCACGATTCCGACTCGGAGCAAGGAGATTCGGATGGCACAGAGAGCAATTCGGACAGTGGGACTACAGGAGTGTCAAGTACCAAATCTACCCGTGTTTCTAAGGAATTAATGTCACGCATTTTGGCTTATGTTGGGAGTGCCTCGAAGGACCTTACATGTTCACACACCATAGCTGATTCTGGTGCCTCTACCCATATGACGCCACATTGTGAGTGGTTCAAATGTGGCACATTCAAAGAATTAAACCCTCCCCGAAAAATCCGTTTTGGTGATCACTCTTATGTTGAAGCTACAGGCATTGGCACCGTCATGCTTGAATGCGAAATCAATGGTGCTACCAAGGTCACTGAACTCGAGAACACACTATATGTACCATCCTTCCAACTCACCCTAGTGTCAATACGACGCCTCGACAAAGCTGGGTATTACACCGTCTTTAAGGGAGGAAATTGCAAAGTGAAAACCTCAAAGGGACGAAAGGTAGTGCTTACTGGATCACACAAAGGAGACTTGTACCACTTAAACGTAACGTCCCCGATGCACGCGCTCACATCCATTGACATAAACATGTTGCACCAGCGGCTCGGACACATATCTCCAAATCGATTGATTCAAATGGCGAACAATGGCTGCATCGAAGGCATTGACAAGACAACAGGCAAACCCAAGTTTTGCGAGCCCTGCGCACTGGCAAAAGCAAAGAAACTCCCTTTTAAACACAAAGGACAACAGGCAACTCACCCATTTCAAATCATACACTCAGACTTCAGACTGACACTTTCTGTTGCATGCGCCTACCGTGTGGGGACCCATAAACCCAGCTGACCGCCACGGAAACAAGTACTGGATATCATTCATCGATGGGTATGGACGCTTTCCGTGGGTTTACTTCATGAAGAAAAAGAGTGAAGCCCTGCTGCGCTTTCACGAATTCAAAAAGGACATTCAGACTCACCTAGGAGCCCAAATCAAAGAGCTACACCTTTCAGAGAGTTTCATCAATTTCTTCCAGTCAGACAATGGCGGAGAATATATCGGGAAGGATTTTCAAGAGGAACTTGGCAAGTCAGGAGCCGTACACCTCACAACAGCCCCCGACACTCCCGAGCAAAATGGATTGGCAGAGAGAATGAACCAAACGCTTGTGAACACTGCCACCGCCATGCTGATAGAGTCTGGGTTACCAAAATCTTTTTGGTCAGATGCAATGTTAACTGCAGCCATTGTTATTGGGAGAACGCCGGCCGCCGGCTTAAAAGGAAAAGTACCTTACACCATAATCTTCAATCGGAAAGTCGACATCTCGTGGTTTCACCCTTTTGGATCTCCAGCCTACGCATTGATACCCAAAGACAAGCGTGAGGGAAAATTTGCGAACAAAGCCAGAAAAGCCATCTTGATTGGGTATATGACGGGAAAGAAAGCTTACAAGTTACTGGACGTAACCACTAGAAAAGAATTCAGCAGCCGCCATGTTCGCTTCAATGAAGATCCTCACAAGAACATCGAGAAAATCGATTTCGAAAGGACATCAGATGCAGGATGGAAATGGGAACCAAACTTGTTCCGACCAGCGTTAAACAAACCATCTGCAAGTCACGACAGATGCGATTCCGATGATGAGCAAATGCATGACAACCCAGAATCAGTGGGAGTGCATCAACCGGAAACTCCAGACACAAAGAGTGAATACTTCACACCGGATCCATCGCCACCTCCATCGCCGTCACCACCTCTAAAAACTATGGAGGAAGAGTCTCAAAAGCGGAAAAGGCCTCCCGACAACAACCAAGTAGCCCTAGAACCAGTGGGAGCGCCCACAGACCAAAATCGCTCAGCTCGAACTCGAAAAACAGTGCAACGAGATGCAGACTACCGTCGAGCTGTACAACTTGAAGAGAAACGGCGAGAGGACAACCGGATTGAAAAACGCACAAAAACATCTCAACAACCCAATGATCCAAAAGCAAAGGAAACTCATCGTACGCTGTTGGATATTCAAGCGCGAGCCGACGACTCGGAGTTAAGTGACCTCACCGATCTGACAGAGTCTGAAGACGACGAAGAAGTCTACTTTGCTGGAATATCGCAAAGCGGTCCATCTAAGTGTCCATTGCCCAGAAACGCCAAAGAAGCCTTCGAAGGTCCAGACGGCGAACATTGGAGACCGGCATTGCAGGAGGAACTTCAAAACCTAGTTGACAACGACGTATTTGAAGTGGTTCCGATCCCGAAGGGAGTGAAACCAATTACCTCCAAATTAGTATTCCGAGTCAAATATGACGCAAACGGAGATGTCGAACGCTACAAAATAAGAATCGTTGCTCGAGGTTTCACTCAGGTCGAAGGGGTCGACTACAAGGAAGTCTGGGCTCCTATCTCCGAGACGACCTTGTAGCAAAAGGGGAAGCGGTCGTACGTTACGTCCCTACCGAAGACATGGTGGCAGACGTACTTACGAAGGCTCTCCCTCACGACAAACACTGGAAGTTTATTAAAGCCATGGGACTCCGCCTCCCCACGAGTGGGAGTGTCAAAGTATGAAGTGCCCTGAGGACTAGTATCACGTGCGTTCGGCTACGTCGCCTCAAATATGTTTTCTTTGTTAGTCACACCTCAGTTCGTCCGTATCGACGTGCACGGAACTGAGGTATGCTGCACTGCTGTTATTACATTACTT
>QLOM01017624.1:0-20441 GCA_003313785.1 Termitomyces sp. MG148 | reverse complement strand
AGGTCCTCTTACCACTACACCTCCAACCAAGAAAGCTCACTTGACACCTGAACATGACATCAAGGAGCTAAGCGAAGGTAGCGGCCCAAACTCCCCAGAAAGTAGCGATCCAAGTGTCAAGGTCAATGAGGTGTTGCAAGGCAACATTCCAAAATCTCTGGTCAAACCGACTCCCAACCCTGCTTCGCTTCCACCAGTGGTGACAGTCATGCTTCCCTCACCTCTTGTTCAACCTGCTCCAATGATAATTGAGCCGCAGGCAGGTGGCAGAAGTCAGCTGGAGGGGCCTCCCTTGCATGCACCACCACCAGTGCCTGCCTCGACACGGCCAAGCCCCGCACCTGAGACCCTCAACCCTACCACCAGCAGTCACCAACCCGGCACATGGGGTTTCTATCAGCCTCCCCCAGGAACCTATCCCTTTGACCCCAGCTATTTCAGCGGAGCAAGTTTCATTCGCCCCCCCGATGCAGGAGCCTTTGATGGTTCTCATTGGCCTCCCCATGTTGCTTGCCAACTACCAGCCGATGGAAGGGGTCCGCCTACAGCCCTCATGTTCCCCCCTAACTCGGCCCGCTTTGGATCTGTTCCCGGCCCATACAATGTTGCGCCTGTTGGCGCATTCATGGGCTATAGCGCGCCCCATCACATACCTCAATACATTCCTCATGCTGCTTACAGTCCCGCTACTCTTGCCAATCCTGGTCTTGTTCCAATTGACGTACCTGGTGGGCAAACAGTTGCAGAAGCAATGCCAATGGCTCAAGATGTCAATAAGTAATCTTCAAGACTTGTTTCTTGCTTTGATGTACGTACATTTACCCTGAACCTTGTATGTATTCACCGAACGTTGTATATATTCTCTTGTCTCTATTACATACACACAATACTGCCTCGTACTCATCCACCTGTTTCCTCAACAATCCTTTGATATGTGTATGTTTGATATATGTTTATTTTGCCTGACAAATATAATGTGATTTTCTTGGAACTCGTGGCTTCGTAAAGGAGTTTCGGAACCTGGAAGTTGAAACCATGTGATTTTCTTGGAACTTGTGGCTTTGTAAAGGAGTTTCGGAACCTGGAAGTTGAAACCTGGCGATAACCACCCTAACCAGAAAACTTGGAAGTCTGGAACCGCCAACTTCCATTTCCAATTGCAAATCATCCTCCTAGGTCCTCCTGTGCCATAAGATCTGAAGCAATCCCATTCCATAATTGGATTTAACAGGGGTACCGCCAACCTCCAGACGCCCTCAAGGCCTATTACCACCTGTAGAAATAATAGGCCTTGATGGTTTCACGTGATGGCGAAAGTCAATGCCAACGGTGGGTATTATAATGGCATTTTTGATGGAACAGCTGAGAATTTTCTTTCCCCTCCATGTTGGGGTGAGCAAGTCTGAGGGGATTATCTGCATAATTTACATAACTGAATCTGTGCTCTCGCTCGTCAGGCGATCGTTGTCAATAGGTAGCTCAATTGCACACCATTGCTGCACCTTCCTAGAGACATCCATTGCCATTTTGGCTAATAGATGAGGAGCATGGGTAGTGAATTCACAGTGTGGGCATAGACTGAGTACCAAAGCCCAGGAGCCATCAACAGTACGTGACCTGGACGGCTTCAAGGGCACGTCAAAGGTTTCTGGTGTCCTTGTCAATCTCGCAGTTGTCATAGTACTCAATGAGGGGACACGGGTTTGGGTCATACAGATATTGAGTGCTTCTCCAGATCTAAACTCGTTGGTCTTTGGTTTGAGCAGGTGGATTGGCCGTTGGCTTTGCAGCCGCAAGGGTGCCCATCGATGCCCTTTCAATGCCGAGAACGACCTCTAATCGAAAAAGGTGAAGGATCAGAGATGCTGAGTGTCCCAGCTTTGTCGTACATGTCCTCATGCATCAGCAAACTCTGATTTTGGCTCCAGTAGTCCCTAGTTTGACAGTCATCAACAGAATGAACTAGCAAGCATCCCTCTGTTCAGAGCTGTCTAGTACTATCTAGCCATAGCTAGTTGATAGCTAGCCATTGATAGAGTAGTATACTATTATTTTCTCATGTTTTTTTCCAGGTTTTGTAAAAGAACGATGTGTCTTCTGAGTCAACTGTGTTTTGTACTGGTACAAAACATGGTCAAGTGACTTTCACATGACTGTTGATCTAATATCATTGGTTTGGCTCATACATCTATGTAGTCTCTTCAAAGCTTGAAGCTTTATTCACCTTCAAATCTACATACCAGCATGTGGTTTGGCATATTTTGAAACTAAATTGTTCTGATATAATTTTCCTTTTGAAGTTGGTAGATGTCTGCCCTAATGTGCATGTGCTATGATGTTCAACTTATTTAAAAGGTAATTTCTAACTTGAACTTCATTCATAACTCACTCCCATTATCTTCAATTGCTATCTTATACCCTCCTGCCCTTCCTTTATAGGTCTGGTTTCCTCAGTGTCATTTTCTTCATTATAACTCATATTAATTTGTGAATTCAGATTCACTAGTGATCAAATACTTGTACGTCTTTTCTATTTCTACTTTCATAAATTTTGACTTGGCTTTTTCAGTGTCATTTACTCCCAGTCTTGAATTTCTATTAACAGGATGTTTGTTCTAGCTCCATGGACTGGTTACTTTGTAAAACTATCAATTTATGGATCTGTGTCTCTGTTCTCCTCACTGGTGAGTGGAGTTTTTGATGACTTTCCCTGTCTTCTATCCTAACCCATCATACATTAGGCTAAGTCAATCACCATTGTCCAATTCACAGTAGTACACACCTTTGAGCCAAGATAGTATACACTAGAATTGTGTATTTACTGACTTTCACTAACATGATTTGGTTTCCATGTCTTTAGTATGCATATGAAGTGAATAAACCATGACAATCTATATGGCTAGTTATTGCTGATTTTGACTGGATGCTGATGGACAGTTCTAAACAGATATACAAACTCTGTGCAGTACTAGACAGCACTAGACAGCAATATACCTTGTCTGGAGTGCTGTGGCTCTGGAGGTCACTAGACAGAGGACTCCAGAGGACTCTAGCTTGAGCTAGCCAATCAGACTTTGCTGATGTGAGCAGTGGACTATGGATTGGGTTGCAGTGGATAGCGACTTCGTGATATGACCTTGACTCGCCAAATCGTCGAGATTACAATGAATGATTTTCACTCCGTCCCAGAAAATCTTCCTTTCGCTCCCAAGAAGGGAGTTGCAAAATTTCCGTTACGTTTTGTCACATGGACGCATAGAGGGTGAGTGCATCATGCAGACATTTGACAGTAATTTGTGGCAAACAGGACTGGAGTAGCATAGATGCAGTTACGAAGGCATCAACCAGAACCTTGACACCATGCCGAGAACGGCCTCAATTTGCACAGAGAGTTGGCTCCTGAATGGTAATGGTGCTTTTTGTGCACAGAAGCCTCTCTCTGAAACTCGCTTTTACGACCTTACGACCTTGGGTCTCTTAGGCCGTCCTCGGCATAACGTCATAGTTTTGGCAGGAGCTGTGCCGAAAGGGCGGACAGTGCTAGTGAGGGCCGAGGAGTCTTCGATTCTTCGTGCTGCCTACCTTTCTTCTCCCGTCGTTGTAAGGTGAGCGATCAATCCTCTCTTTGCTAGAAATACTCAAGTCATCCCAGCTTTCAAACCTGTCCTCACCAGTGCACGCTGCATGGCAAGTTCTCAAATCTATTGTAAGATCAAGTCCATGGTTATCTCAGTAGCGTTCTCCATCTCACGCCTCCAATATAGAATTTTTACTCGTGTAAAGTATCTTTTGTCACCCTCATCGCCCATCATTTTGACGTATTTTTTATACTACTCGATAATTTTACCTCTAGTCCATTTTGTAGCCACTCTTCGCTCGACAAAATTTACACAAGAAACTTCCCTTTCTCACTGGAACTAACAAGCGCAAGAAGATCAACTCCAAACTAAGGACAAACTTTTACTTAGGATGTATCAAATCACTCGGATTTTGCGACTCTCTGTAGTTGTGCAACAATGACACATGATGGCATCCAAGTGCTCAAAGATTCAATGATGTGAACGGAAATTATTGTCCGAATGGAGCTTGAGCGAAGTAGGTTCTAATTCATGAGTTTTGTTTGACTGATCTTGTTCCCTCCTTCCTGTCATATACAGGCTTGAGAAGGTGTGGCAGAGTCTATTGAATCACCTGTAAGACAGTGTGTCCTGACTAAGAGATCCGGCAGCAGACAATAGAACCTTGCTGTGTATAATGAGAAGGATCTAAGAGCGTACCAAAAACGAGGGGGAAAAGGAAATCAGTCCACCCACCGGGGGAAACGTCGGATATAAACGACGGAAGCAAAAATGGAGGCAAAGCAAGTGTACATACTAGTAAATAACGCGTACTGTCCCCACTAGACAACTACTTCCCAAGCTATTCCTACATTTTTGCCTCATCTCGCATTTCCGTCCCAGAGAGAGCGCAATGACTGGCTATGACCATGCCTTTTTCCTTTTTTGTAGAGTTATGTATCCTCAAACGTTCAAACCTGCCACCGTCACCGAGATATGACGACTTTGATTAATGAATCTAATGATGTCGCCATACAAGGCATAAATGGAGATATTGAAGGCTGGGAAGTTCAGTATCCTAAAGGTCATATGACATCAAGCACGAGTCGAAACTTGAAAGAAAGTACTCTGTGAATGACCCAATGACCTTGAACATGGGGTGAATCATGTTATGAACGGAAAAACGTCCGCTTGGTCGGTCAGAAAACTTCCCACAGTCGAGCGTCGTGTCGCATGGGCGTTTTTGGAAAGAGAGGGGCGAGTCTAAACCCTATTCATGGACAAACCATGAATGCAGAAGCAGCATGGCTATGACGATACCTATTCACGTCTTTGATCCCAATATAGAGCTTCTTCGTTTCTTGATTCCACGGCATTCCCATGATGTTGGTGGGTTCTCCAATGAGGGATTTTTTCACCAACTTCCAATTTCGTTTGACTTTCGGGTGTGATGAACCTGCCAGATCTAGAGCTCTTATATATAGCCGAAGACAAATGAGTTCGTCAAACATCCGTCGTGACAACCACATCCATCCACTCATTGTTGGCCATTTAACCAACCAAGTAATTGAGCAAAGTCTTCATGAACAAACCAGCGGCCGATCACCATCACGGGCTCAGTCAGCAGAGTGGGTCACACTCACACTCCTATTCGCCACCACCAGTCTACGGTTTCATTGGATCTTCCAAACCGTATACTTCTTCTCCAAGAAAGCTTAGGCCCAGTCTTGAGCGTAACCGTCGGGCGGCCAGCTGCCTGAACGTCGTGCCTGAGGATAGAAGCGTCATGGAGTTTTCTCGTCCAGCTGAACCTTGCACACCTAGGTATACTGGAGGAGCACCGTTGCATGGTGATGAGGAAGTGGAAGAATGGGAGCTCGATGAGGAGCTTGAGGAGCAAGGTCTTTACCGAGGTTCGAGACACTTCATTTTTTTTGCCTTGTTTTAATATCTGGCGTACAGGCACCTACCGTCGTCTAGTGCTCCTATACACTCTGAGTCCTCTAACGTTTGCTATAGCATTTGCATTGTTGGCAGCGCTACCATATGCTTTCTATCCAGTGACTGAAGCCTGGCCATATCCCTCTGTGCCCTATCTCAGACACCCCTTCCCCGAACTCCTCACATCGTCTGCCCTTTTCTCCCTTTCCTACCTTCTCCGAGATCCAATCAGCTCCATCGTCACGTCCATCTTCCCCGCATCGTTCACAATCCTCCCAACGGTGCTCGCCACATCTCTACACACCCTCTTCCATCTCATGCTCCAACAATCCTCGCTTGTATTGTTGTCAGTGACGCAGCATGCACCTGTGAAGCCAACGACGTGCAATGCGGCGTTTCGTCGCGTTTGGTGGCTTGCGCTCGGATGGTCATGTGCTGAGGCTATTATTAGCATCTCGAAGGGGTACCAAGCGCGTGCTCTGTACCGCGATGTGCTTGTTACCGTTCGACGTTCTGGATCCGAAGCTGTAAGAGGAAAATCCGACGGCATAGAAAGTCGAGCTTTAGGACACGGGACTTCCCCGTCGGGATCGAAAAGTCCAAGGGGCAAGGGACCAATAATTAACCAATCGGCGTCTACGCCAGGACAGAGTACTCTAGAGCTCTTCGAGCGCCAGTTTGAAGATGATGTGTATGATGGACAGAGATCGCAGCCGTTCGGCGAAGAGGAAGCAGGGGAACACCATCCGTTGCTGCCAAAGAGTGCTAGGAGCCGGGAACAAGCTATCAAGCTGCTCGTGGAAGACGAGCTAGACGAGTTGATTGCAATACGTGCAAGGGAGGAGCTGGAAGATGCGTATGGGATGCCTGTTATCGTATGTTTCTCCCCTTTTTATCCTTACGAAACCATCCTCAATGATTTGATTCCAGCGCATCCCGGTATTTATAAGCTGTCTCCAACGCGTCAACGACCTCTTGCTCTCCCTCGGCCTTACACTCCTCCTTGCGAAAGCATACTTAGGGTCCCCCATCTCACGAGACGATCCTCCACCAAGCTCGTCAAGTTTCTATCTCATGATTGGCGGGCCACTCATGTGGGCTGTTCAGTGCTACCTCGCACTGCTGCACACGCCTCTGATTCTTCCACGCATGGGCGTTCCGACCGTCGTGTACCACGCGAGCTTGGTGTCGCTAAGCGCATTCTTTGGAGGGCTGGCTGCGTGGAATGGGCTGTCATAGCCGTGGCGATCGTTAACGAACGAACGGTGTGAAATAGCGGCGCTTTGTGTGTTATAATTATATGCTTTCGATGTTGTCTGCGTCATTAACACATTATCAGTATCATATATAGCTTGTACAATGTATGTATATCATGTATTTTCACTCGAAAACTGAAAACCAGTGTTCAACATGCTGGTGCAAGAGGCGAGCCATATTTTCCTGCCCAGTATGGCATTTCAGGCCTCAGGTTTCGATCTCAATCATAAAGCACTGAAGTTAGCCTTACTGCGATAAAGTTATACTTGAATCTTAAATCTATTCTACAACATGAGGTACAATGAAGACAGCCTCGCAAGTCCTTCCTTACACCACACTTGAAACATTGCAAGGCACGACGTTCCCCGAGAACAAGGAACAGGAAACCTGCAGTGACAATGCACAGTATCAGAATCACGTTAAGCAAATACAAAGACTTCAAAAGAACGCGAAAAGAGAGGTCAGGTACTCGATGCGTTTCAGCAAGTCCCCTCGCCCGCCCCCATGTTGTACACTTTGGAGACTTTGGTATAGGCGAGAGGACATTCGTGTCCGCCCATCGAAAGAATATCATCAAGTGGAGAAGCAGAGCGGAGGAAGGATGGACAAGGATAAGGATGCTCACCTCGACCTTTTGTCCACTCTGTACTTCCTCCACCAAACTTGCATTCAAACCTCAATTACAAACGTCTAGAATAACACCACGAAGCATCAGCCTGGTCAAGAAAAGAAAGGCATTAGCATTGATTCCCAAACTCCAAAGATAGAAGCAAAAAAGATCAGACAAGGCTGAAATCGATTAAAGTATTCCACACGGTCTTTTAAGAATGTGGTAAAGTATGGTTTAAGGTTGGATCATCACCACGTCGAGAAGAACTTCAAACTCACATAGGCAAAGTGTGGTCGACATGAACTCGTTCAAAATTTTTTGGCGGGCTTTATGGCGAAGGAATTGGATCTCCGATCGGTATATTCCGGCAACCATACGTTTACATATTAAACGCCCTGATACTGTCATGTGTCACAATGTGCAAAGGGGTCGGTATGTGCAAAATGCATTTCTCAACTCATTCCACTCACCTGCCAGGTCCAGAAAAAAATCCATAGATATATATAGTATATGTCAAGAGTTCTCTATGTTTTTTGTGGAAGGATGGACATGCAAAAATGCAAGAAGCACAAAAGTGTGAAATCAGAGTCAGTTTTGTCACTCACCAGTCTTCGGTGAAATGAATCAAGATAGACTGTGCGAAATTCAACTATACCAAAACTTTTCATACATAAAAAATGCCTTAAAATTAATTTTTTGAAGCATACTGAGCAGTGGAAAGCTCAGAGAAGTGAATGCCTTTCTGTTCAGCAAAAGAGAGCGTGACAACTTAGGAGCTGTTAAAGCTCCGCACACGGCCAAGCCGGCATGCTAAGGATCAGCAAATTAATATTTTTTGTTCGACGTAAGTTCAACATCCTTCAGACATGGTTCGTGCTGCTGTGCACCAGCACCAAGTATCTATCAACTCTGCTACTGAAGCTCTCATACAAAATGCTTGTAAAGACTTGAAAACTGGAGCATTTTCATCTGTTTCTGCTGCAGCTCAGCATTATAAAGTCCCATACCACACTGACAACTCAGATATGAATAGAGGATTGAGGATTGAAAAAAAAATAAAATATTGACCTTCACCACAGAATGCTGGAGCATATAAAATCAGGCCCGATTACAATCAACAAAGCGAGTTTTGTATCTGTACAAAACTCGCTTTGTTGAATGTTGAACATTTTCACATGGGACTGATTAGATTATGTGAGCAGCGGACCTGGAATTTGAGGTGTGACCTGGTGTGACGGATTTTGCACTTCCCGGCATTTTAGTACCCCTCGCTCGGTCATTGTCTGATACATCTTGTATGCTAATAAACCTATTATAAAAATTACAAGTTACTGGCTAAGAAGCATATTGAGATGGCCTGAAAGTTTCAAGGCCATGTGTGCAAAGGACAGAGCTACAAAAAAAAATTGGCTAGAATTTGCATATCCCGGCACATGACAGTAGGCAGGTCCCAAATTTTGATATTTGGCCCAACTTGATCGTTTCGGCCAAACATTACTATTTTTAGTCAACTCCGTGACTTCGTTGACCTTCTCTTTTATTCTCGACGTCTTACAAAGTTTCTTGTCATACTATGGCAAATCAATATTATTATCTACCAGAATTGGTGCGCTACCGAATGCTTGCAGCTATGTCCTCAGTGTCAAGAAATTGAACGAGGACAGCTGACAGAAAATCTAACTGCAACTAAAAATAGTAATGTTTAGCCGAAGCGATCAAGGTTGGACCAAGAATTTGGGACCTGCCTATCGATTTTGAAAACGGCTGTAAGTATTGCTCGTGTATTCCCTGGTCACGCATCAAAATACGTATTTCGTTTCTCTCATGCCTCCGTTCCGTAGTACCAGTACCCGATTGATTCCATCCAATCTTGAGTCTTACAGGCTCCAGCAGATTACTCCACAAGTTCTTAAAGATCGGCGATGAATTGGCACGTATTTCTATCCTCTTTATATGCGGATATCTATAGAATGATGACATTTACAGTAGTCCGAGCTTGAAATTGGAACTTGACATTGGCACCTTTTGCGTCTTTGACAATGTCATAATTGTCAGTGCCCTATTCTTGAAATGCCAAATATCGCTAGAGGTGTCCTAATACGTACGCTGAAACCGCTATTACGACTTGTCAAGAGATACACCCACACAGACCGCTTTGGCCGCTTTAAAGTGATGCATTTTTCCACGTGGCTTACTTCACCGATGCCTTCTGAGTGCTAGTACTGGTGATTCATTACTAGTGCATTACTCCTTATGTTACTGGAACGCTATGCTCGGGCGATATTAGACTGACCAACTTAACCTTAACTTCACCCCTTTAGCGGTGGCTTGTCAGTGCTTGTAACCAACTACGGTACTGATAATTACTCTTTATTCACATATCGCTAGAACGCTGTGCTCGGGCGATATTAGACTGATCAACTTAACCTTAATTTCGTTCACCCCTTTAGCGATGGTTTCTCAGTGCTTACGGTACTGGAAATTACTCTTTATTCACATCTCGCTGGAACGCTGTGCTCGGGCGATATCATCGTGACTGACCAACCTAGCCGAACGTTTCTCCCTGCGAGTCTGCTCGACGAATATCGAAGCGCCTCCCTATGATACTACGTGTTACTCTATTTGCCAAGAAGTGTGCTTTTTGAACCAGGGCATGTACTCGAGTGTATCATCTTCCTGCTGGGATAAACTTACAAGCCCAGAAGAGTCTGTTATATGTTAATGCTCGTGTCACCTTATTTGAGGCGCAGTGTGTCAGGAAGCGTCTCCCCAGCCTTGACATGTCCGTTTTCCGGAGGAAACTATCCGGGAACTTCGGATGGATAATCACTCAATATTATGGCATTGAAGTTTCAACGTTGGAAACCACCGCTCGCATGTCGGGCCTGATCGCGTAGGAATCAATTCGCGTTCCGCTCGTATTCGCAGGATGGCAAGAAAAAGATCCGGTCAAATGAAGATCGTTACACTGACACAGAAGTATAATGGATCCCTTGCGTTAGTTCGGATGAGACAGGAGTGACTTTGAGGTTTCAGCTGGAATTCTGATTTGATACACTGTAGGCTTCCTGATCTGTTATTAACGGACGCGAGATAGATATTGCGAATTCTGCACAACAACAATCATGGGGGCAGTACATCATTGTAATCAAATGACCTCGTTCAGATAAAGCCGTCCCTCCAGAATTTGACGGGATCAAAAGTTCATTCCAAATCTTACGGAAAGTACAATGGTAGATTGAGATAGAGCTTTGTCCTAGAAGACTTCGCAGCATCGTCGGTATCAGTATCATGTCGGTTTGACGGAACAGCCACGGTCTTCGGCTGATCCATTCGAGTCGGGTCCCTCTGACTACACTCGAGTTCCGATTCACGATTTGACCCTTTGCATCCCTTGTCTATTGGGTAATAACCTTTGAAATGACTGCACATCATGAACTTGACTTTTATCCCATTCATGTATGTTTTTTGGCTTCCATCATTCGGAGACCAATGCAACGCTCCAAGTACTTATGTACATAGAAATTAATTCTTTACTTGTAAGAGTGATCGGTGATTAGACAACCCGCACTGCCAGTACGACAGGCGCCACAAAGAGCCGGAGTTCAAAAGTCTTGGTGGGTACATATCATACCATTTTGAGGAGTCTATAAATACGTATAGATATCAGCATGATCAACCGTTCACTTGTTCTCTAGGAAACAAGATATGACGAAACTCGATTGTCTCACACAGCCTGCCTGCGTGCGAGACCTGATGTCAAAAGCGATGTTAGCTTTCGTCCTCAAGCTGTTGATGTTGGATGTTGACGTGACGCATTGGATTAGTACCCGTTCACAATGGATTCCTCATATTGGATGTACTTACATCAGGTCCTTCGAATATGTGCTACGAAGTGAATATCATTAGTCGGTTCCCACCTTGTTCATATCTTGTATATTGAATATCTGTGTAGTAAACTTGAGCAAATGATGTTGGAACTTGCCTTGTTTTGACAACAATGATCACCCACAAAGATCTCTTGGCATGGTTCAAGATTGAGAATAAGAGACCTTTGCCGATCCAGAAATGGTTACTGGGACTGATAGGCCCATCTGTCATTGTCATCAAGGAACAACCCGAATGAGGATTACCCTCTTGATGCCAGGCCATTACTTTTGTAACTTTTCAAAAGATATCGCGAGTGATGAAAAGCGAAGCAGGTTGTCTGCCTTGTGAGCTCTTTGGCCCCAGTTCGAGCTCCAAGCATCCTCCCGATTCACCGTCGTCCATGGGCTACTACGAGTCCGAAGACCCTCTCGCCCTCGCTATCGCTCCGCCCCCCAACGAGACCCCAGAGCAACGTGCAGCTCGCGAGTCTGCAGAGGCCCAGGCTAAGAAGGTCAGCGACGAGATTGACGAACAACTTCGCAAGGAAAGGGATGACAAGAAGAAGAAGAAGCCGGTCAAGCTACTATTACTAGGTCAATCCAAAATATTCACAAAATATTCTTTGCTGACTCCGCATACTTCTAGGCCAGAGTGAGAGTGGAAAGACGGCAACGCTCAAGAGTATTCTCTTCAATTCTACCTTCAAGACTCCAGACTCACTTACGTGCTTGCAGACTTCCAATTGACATATGCCCGGCGTGAATGGTCTGAAGAACGCGCTTCATGGCGCTCTGTTATCCAGCTCAACCTCGTTCGAAATGTCAACTGCATAATGGAACATTTAAGTCAAGAGCTTGCTGGCTACGTTGACGGCCACAACAGTGACGACTCTTCAGACGAGGTGCAAATTGTTCGTCGGAAAGCCAAGGCACTCCCACCACTCAAATTCAGGGAACATCATCGCCTTCTTCGGCTCAGGCTCACCCCTTTGATGCACGTACAACAAGACCTTGAGCGAAAGCTCGGTGAAGCGTCGACTGAGGTACATACCACCGCTTACATGACAGCTGCTCCTTTCGAACAAGCTTCAACCAACCGCCGGGCGCTCCAAGAATTCTCGATTAACTCCAACAATGGATGGAAAAGCGCTCTTGTCAAATTACGTCCCAATCGACCGGCACGTCCGGAAATCGGAGAAGACCAGCGTAAAGCGCAAGCGATCGAAGATGATGTTTCCGAAATTCTTGACGCCTCCAAGAATGACATAAAAACCTTATGGGAAGATCCTGTTGTCACTGAAATGCTGAATAGGCGCAAGGCACGAGTTGAGGATAATCCTGGCTTGTGAGTTTTTTCGTGTCTTTCCAGAACCGACTCAAGTTCTATTCTATAGTTTCCTTAACGATGCCGAACGTATAGCTTCCAGAAATTACCAACCTACAGATGATGATGTAATTCGTGCGCGTCTAAGAACCCTCGGCGTGCAAGAGTACCGATTTGTCTTCGATAGCGGTGCGTGATTCAGTATCAGCAATTTAACGCTATTACTAACTTCGGACAGGCAAGACCATTGGGCAAGAGTGGTGTTTGTATGATGTTGGTGGAACTCGAAGCAGTGTCAGTACATTGAAACACTTCACTGCCTTATCGCGTCTGACCAAATGCACCTCAACTCGTAGCGCGCTGCATGGTATCCCTATTTCGATGATGGTATGTCCAATTCCATACATCACTCGAACTACATCTTAAATTTTCTACACAGTTGATGCTATCATCTTTCTTGCGTGAGTACCACGTTCATTTCATCTATCTACCCGTGATCGCGGGAAAATATTAACATGATCCCGTCCATCGATAGACCAAGTGAGTCGTCTAGCTGACTGATGTTTTTCATTTAACTGACACCGCCTCTTCGCAAGTATCTCCGTTTGATGAAAAGCTCGCAGAGGATAGGCGTGTGAATCGCCTTGAAGATAGCTATCTCCTATGGCGCTCAGTTGTCTCCTGCAAGCTTCTAGCTCGGACTCAGATCATCCTGTGTAAGTCTTTGCAACGATCAAAGTTGGCGGTGTCTTGACGACGATGCATTCAAATCAATATTAGTCTTGAACAAATGTGACCTCCTCCAAGCTAAGCTACAAAGGGGAGTTCGTATTCGAGACTCCGTTCCGAGTTTTGGAGACAGGAAGAACGACCTTGCTACTGCCACGAAATGTAAGAAGCTATCTCCTTTCGTCTGATCATGCCCAGCGGCTGATATGTCTCGCAGACTTCCAGCAACATTTCAAAGATATCTCGAAGCAGCATTCTCCTATCGCACGGCCCTTTTACATGTATCTAACTTCTGTGATTGTAAGTATATTTGATTTGTCTCCTGTATGGGACACTGCCTAGTGCCGTTGTCCTTGGAGGTTTACCTTAAGTCTTTGATGATTGAATGGTTTTCTTTAGGACACTCGATCAACGGCTGTAACACTCGGCGCAGGTACAAACTCAGTCCATATCATATCCACCAATTCACTCGCTAACCTTGCCCGCCAGTCGAAGAATCTATATTACGCGAACATTTACGTTATGCGGATTTGATGTAAATATTCTATATTGAATACTTTGAATATGACTTACTTAGGTTGAATTAGTGTCTAAAGTATCTTTCTTTCGGATATATGTAGAATGCCCACTTATTTTGTCTTCAATATTTCGCGGTAATCTCCTTGTAGTTCCAAGATATTGTATTGTATCTACGTACGTATACCATACTATGCACAGTACCTCTCGCCTTGCCAATTCCTCTTTCTCTTTTACCTCGATTTTTGACATATTACCTCACGGGTTGTTACCAGTGGACTCGACAGGACTGTAAAAACGGACTTATAGTAGATCCCAACGATGTACTCGCGGGACGAGTCACCTATGATAATATCCATCTATCAAAGCAAGATAATGGCTAGTGAGTAGTAAAAGAACAACTATCTTCCATATTACAAGATAATAAACAGGGCCTTCACGATATCCGCTCTCCATTGAAACTACTATTACTCCTCAACATCGGACTCGGCAAACCTCTCTCCGTCCTGCTCTCATCCGCAACAGCGGCGACCCTCGGTGAACGACCCAACTCAATTTCCTGTCCGACGTCACTCTCATCCTCACTGCTGATCCCAGGGGTTCCGGCCCCACTCGCGCTCCCACCACCACCACCGCCACTTCCCGCGCCCTGCTCATTCACATTCGCATTGCCACCTGGCACGTATCGCCGCGCGCGCCGAGCATGGAACGTTCGACTTGCAGTCGCATTGGAGAATATTGGAAGCAGGTACCGCTCGTCGAGCGTCTGGAACCACTTCCCGTCTTGCCCGATTGCAGTAGCTGCTGCGGAGAGGTTCTGGCGCAGTGGCGGGTGCCCGTGTCCGCCTGTTGATTGATCAGGGGTAACTGCCATCGGCAGGATCTCGCCCAGATCAGAGTCGAACGAATCTGAAGATGAGGTGGAGAAGATGGCCGCTTGTCCTTGGGCGTGATGGTTGTAGCTCCTAGTACCAGCGTAGAGGTTTCCTATACGTGCAGCGCTACGGGGCAGAGCTGAAGTTTCATCATCGTATGCGCTGAACCGACCGGAACGCCGCGAAAGCCACGGAGAGCGGGCGCCGTATTCGTCATCTTCGCTGCTGTCCGCCTCGTCCTCGACGCCTGTTCTGATCCCAAGTACCTCAAGCATTCGTGCCGTTGTCCCACCGAAGAGGAGGACGGTGAGCACTACGACGACGAGCACAGTCGTTCGTAGGACTTGTGCGTTTTTGCCTGTGAATCCTGCGGCGAGCGCAACGCCGACAGCGCCTCGAAGGCCAGCCCAAAATAGCATCATTTGATACGAATGAGGCAACTCCTCCGTTCGCTGTCCACGTGCGTGTTTTTGGAAAAAGTTGATTGCCTCTGAGAGCGGAAAAACAGCCGCGTATCTTGTAAAGACGACAGAGACGGTAGTGATAGCGATGAATAGAGGCTTCACGTAACTCAGTACTGGCTCGGAAGTCGGTGCGCTCGTAAAGAGTGAGATTCCGAGGTATATAAATATAAAGTTTTCTGACAGGTGTGCGAGGGTGGAAAATAGGTATTTTGTGGCCCTTTGGGTCTTTTGGGACATTGTGTGGTATGCATAATGCTTTAGTGTGATTCCACAAAAGAGGAGGGAGACAATGCCAGACATTTCAAGACCGTTTGAGAAGAAGTAGCAAGTGTAGGCACAGAGAGGTACGAGGCAGGACTCGATGGCAGGGAAGAGGTGGAGGGAGGAGTGTTTGAGGATTAGTGACATGCTTAGGCCAAAGACGACGCCGAGTGCCATGGATACTGTGAAGGATAATAGGAATATCCCGAAGCCATGGAAAATGGAAGAGAGATACACTTCTGTTCCGTGGAACTGGGTCAACGTCCTAACAAAAGTCAGGACACGTTACAGAGCTTGACAAATCTCACTCACTGATACATGACGATACTCACAGCATCGTTGAGCAAAGACTCGCCAAATATGACACTGTAGAGCTTAGGGTCGACCTTGTATTGCTGGAATATAGCCAGTATTGTGACTGGATCAGTCGCTGAGAGCGTTGATCCAAAAGTCAAACATTCAATGAGTGTAAGGTCAAGGGATTCAAGACCGAGAGAAGCCCAGATCCAAACGAGCACTCTGCACTGTAAGTGATCAACATTACCCCAATTTTATGACTAAACACGACGTACCCGACGCCCACGGCAGATATGAAAGTCCCAAGAAATGCGAATATTAGAATGGATCCGAAATTTCGAAAAAAGTTTGCCTGTAACGAATGTGTAAGGACAAGAAAGCGAGTGACTGTTTCCTTGCGAGTTGATGATTCACCTGCTTGAGTTCGTAACCAGAATTCAAAATAATTGGCGGTAGTAATAGGTTAAAGAAAAGAGTATGTCGAAATGTCTACATCGTTGTCATGAGCCTATCGTCTTGTCTGTATTGCACCAGATGCTCACCAGCATGTCTCGTATCATCGTCCCTGGTGCCAGTCTCACGATCAAGCCCACGAACATGCCTGCGAATATAGACACAAGAGTCTCATGTATAGCCCGTATGCGTTTGATTTGAAGGTAATAAGAAGTCCATAACGAGAGAACAAGTAACATGCAGACGAGGAAGAGCGACCAGGACGAATAGTACTCCTCTTCCTCTGGGGCAGCGACAGGGGAGTCGGAGGGTACAGCGGCGAGAGCAGTGACGGCGGCAAGCTTGAAGGACATGGCCGTCGTCTGCAAGAAAGAAAGGAGCACACAAAGACGAACTGCACTGGAGTGCGGAGAGCCGCTTAAGTAATCTTCATCAAACGTGAATTATAGTTAAGTACTACTGTAGATAGATTACTGCCCGCGCCTCTGCGCCTCTTTCGCTTCCGCTAGCTTCGCGCGCCACTTCGCAATCACATAGTTCGCTGTCTCCATCGGGGTGGGCAGCTTTCCACGCGCTTCAACGGGGACTTGTGGGATATCGAGCGAGGCGCGAATCTTAGGTTGTTGCAGGGCCCATGACTGAAGAGTCGTAGCCGCGCTTGTCGTAATGAGTGATACCATCAGGCCCTGTGGCAGATAGTGAATGAGGAGGCATTGCCGGCAATGTCCGAGAGACCTACCGATGGGAAACTTGCCATGACGAATACGCCCATGACTGAGAGTAGACGGAGACCATTCATAATGTGTCCCATCTCTGGACGTGAAATGAGGTCCATCTCAGCCGCACCAACCTAACAATACCTATCAGAAGTGATCTCGAGTGCAAAATGGCCCCACACGACTAACCTGTATTTGAGCGTTCACCACAGCACAAAGGAGAATGGGAAGGGCCATGTATGGATCCGCAACAGTCAAATCCGGCAACAATGAGAACCCGCTGTGCGTCAACTGTTCCAGGGGCAACTCGCACATCTTCTTTACACCAAAGAACATACCCAGAGTAACTGGAATCTGGACGAACGGTACAAGTGCCGTTGAAATCATGTTAACACCCGCGTCCTTGTACGTCTTCCTGATTTTGATGGCTGTACGCTGCATCGCAATTTTATCGCCACTTTGGCGGATAACAAGCATCTCTTCCTGCAACTTTTTGATTTTCGGCTGGATGGGAAGGAGGCGAGAGGAGTTCTGTAAACTCCTGACGGAGATGGGGAAGAGGACGGCTCTCCAGAAGAGGCTGCCAGCAACGAGGGTCCAGAACCACGGCAGGCCCGAGGCGACGTTGATTACCTCGAACGTCCAACGCATCAGACCAGCAGGTGTCCAACTGATGAGTCCGAGTGCTGCAAGGTCGCCGAATTGCAGCGCAGCAGGAAGGTGAGTTGCAATAGCATCCGCAGCATCCGATAGCAGGTCTACCGTTGAGTCTGGTATCACGGTCTCGAATGGTGTCTCTGGTACTGCAGAGTCAGCAGGGGTGGCGCTTGACACGGGTTGAGTTTTAGCGGCATCCACTGAAATATTCCGGGATGTCAGGGCAAGGAAGGGTATTCTGTGAGTCCTGGAGCGCGCAGGACGCTTTTTCGAAAGTCAAATAGATTGAATACATATATTCAAAGTAGCGCACCTGTATCAGCAAGGAAAAGGACCTGGTCTCGCCAACACATGCTATGCGAGGGGCGAACCTGTCGTTCTGACTGAATTGAAAGTCGCCAGAAACAATATTGCAATGCTCGCACCTGCGACCCACTAGCCTGAACGAGCCTGACCGGACGCTCGCACTCAGAGCGCCTGCTAAGACCATGACCATTACTATCAATGAGAGAGTACGTAGTTACTTCTGAAAAAGAAAGAAAAATCTTATGCGTCACGTGACTGAACCATTCCATCATAAGTAATATCCATTGTCAAAGGACAACCATAGATATGAAGCGCAGTGTTGGTCCTAAGGCCTTGATTAAATATTAACGTTCAGACCTAACATCATGGATAATTCTTGTGAGTAATTACTTCGTTGCAGACGAGGTGCCATTCACGTGCTCTATACGTACACATGATTGTGAGATATTTCTGGAATGTCAGAATTAGGCAAGCTCGGGCCCCTAAGCTATAGCTAAGATTCCAAGTACAGTGTCCGAGGAACGAGGGACCCGAGTGATAGCGCATCTCATGATACAATGAGCTGCAAACACCGGTGAGGCTGTCTTGACATCCATCTGCTACGTTGTGTATTGACGGATCCTAGGGGTCATCGAGCGAACTCCTTTCAAGCGGAGGACCTCAATGAACTCGTAGAGTTACGAGCTAGACAACGTACGTTCTACGGAGCGTACATGCGAACCGCAATTGGCAACCTAGGCGCTGCATTGACTGTTCTGCGCCTCTTCGACCGGCGTTTCTATCGAAGTACGTATATACTCGCCCCTCCCAGTGACTTACCAATTCGTAAAATCCCAGTTGGTATCCTTTTCATCGTCCTCGGCACACTCCTCATGATCCTCTCTTTTCTCCGTGCGCGCCACTCAGACCATGACTTTGACGAGGAATGGAAAGATCCCAAGTTACGAGAAGAAAGACATCGTGCGGCGATTCAGACGGTGGGACAGGAGGGGACAAGGATCTTCGGTAGGCCGTTCGTTACGGCGGGGTGGATTGTTCTGGCCGTGGCGTGTGTGGTTGCGGTGCTTGAAATCGGACTTTTGGTGCTGATTATTCAGTTGTGAGTCGCAACTCATGCTGTTACGATTGCACATGTGTACGTTTCGTTTAAACTTGCCCTTTCCACGGCGCCGAGCCCGGGAATATAGCTTGGACCACGCCATGATATCCAATACGACGACGTCCCAATGGCGTGCGAGTTCGATGCGCATAGCAATAGACCGTCTAACGAGTGAGAGCACATCTGTGATTTCCCGAGCTTGCATAGATATGGACGGGGCACACGAGCCAACATTTTCGATTCTACTTCACCCACATCAACCTCGGCTGTCTAACACATCCATGGCCTGTATACTCGAGCCCGGGAATATAGCTTGGACCACGCCATGATATAATTGTTCTACTTCGCCCACTGAAACTTTGACGTGCCCTTGAAGCCATCCAGGTCACTTACTGTCGATGGCTCCTGGGTCTTGGAACTTGGTCTATGCTCACATTATAAATTCACTACCAATGCTCCTCATCTATCAGCCAAAATGGCAATAGATGTCTCTAGGGGTGCAGCAATGGCATGCAACTTTGCCACCCATTGACAATGATCACCTGACGAGCGAGAGCGCAGACAATTATGCAAAATATGCAGAAGACCTATCACTAGCCCCCTCAGACTTGTGCACCCCAGTCGAGGGGAATAAAATTTTCAGTTGTCCTGTGGCCATTGAACATGTCTCGGACATGCACACTCCAACACGTCATACTTCACGTCATTATTTCACAAACCTAATTTTCTACGAGTGGGATTCTAACTTATGCCTACTTATGCTGCTTTCCTCGAAGTCAGGCATCAGAGCCATGGCCAGATGGATATGAGACTTTTCAGATCTTTGATACCGCCATTTCTTACAGCCCCCTCTCAGACTCTACTATATATTACAAGCACTCATAGTGCATTAAATGGCCTACAGAAATGACATTTATGCATATCACCATTGCTGAGGGTGTATTGAAGGATCATGCCTGTTATTCAAATCATAATTTTTATAAAGGAAATTGGTGGACTTCAAGGACAGCGTTCGCATCTCTTCCTGGGCAGTGTGCGACGATCTTCCCATGCTGTCTACTCAAAACCCCACCTTCTATGTCCTTTGCTCTTGTGGGAAACACATTGAAATCTATTATATACAACTTGAGCGTGTAGGGATAATAGAGGAAGTTTAGGGGAGAAGGATTTGGGAAAGGTTCTCACAGCACTCGAAAGGGGGGGATGTCCGTAGCATACTTGGTACGCAACCAAATGTATGTAGTACGGGCCCCGGTCGTTCATGCGTGGACCTCCCTGGGTATTGTCGACCAACCAACCAACCAACCAACCAACCGAGGGTCTTGTGTGCTGACGTTGCGTCATTCCCTGTGTCAGCCATTAGCAATATAAGAAACTCTTCTGAATAAAGTTATGTGGTCGCCGAACTTCACAATTGAGACCTGTCTCATACAATGACGGATATGATTATGTGCGTACCTTGGTATCTTTCTATGACGCCTCGATGCTGAGTTTCCGACTTCTGACTGTC
>QLOM01017623.1:0-28732 GCA_003313785.1 Termitomyces sp. MG148 | reverse complement strand
TGCCCCTGGATATTCTAGAGAGCTGGGCCACTTGTAAGAACCACTAAGTGGCGCTGGCGGTAACTTTCTGCATGTGTGTGGACTAGCAAAGCTTTAAGTTGAATAAGATGCCTAGGTATTTGTAGGTCGCAACTGTTTTTACTATCTGCAATGCAATGGATCTGTCGGCATTTGATCTTGACAGTTTGAGATCAGAAGGTTCCTTGTCTGATGATGAGCATGGGAAGTTCATTAGAGTTAATTTGGTCAGTTCAAATGAAGAGTTGTGTTGTTGCAACCAGTCCACTCTGAGCACGCTCTATCATGTCAGCAAGGATCTTATGTGCCTCCATCAGAGACTTCCCAACAGCAAGGAACATGGTGTCATCTACGAAGCCCGCCAAAGTCTCTGTCAAGCTAGATGGAGGAGTGGTTAGTATTAATGGTTCATTATACAATGCATAGAAAATCATGGACAGTGGAAGCCCTGGGTTGTTCCATTTCCCATTCTGACTGAAAGTCATCAAAGCAGAGCCGCATATATCTATTGGTTAGCATGCGTTGCATTAGTTGGGCGTAATGGGTGAGTATTCCTAGTTCCTTCATGTTGTGGATGAGTCTGCTGAGGATGGTATTTGAAAATGCCCCTTGGACATCAAGAAAAAGAGCCACTGTGACCTTCCTGGATTGCCATGCATTTTTAACCTTGTGGATAATAAGGTACATTGCATCTGAGGTGTTCCATCCTGGACACCCACCGAATTGACCTTGGAGAAAGAGACCATGTTTTTCTACAATGAAAAAGAGATCAGCCGCAATAATAATCTCCTCAATGTGTTTAGAAGGCCAATTGGGCAGTAAGCGCTCGCTACCTCATAGGAGAGTTTGCCTGGTTTTCTAAGTACAAGCATGGTGGATTCTAGCCAGCTGGTGTAGTATATGTCGAGGTCAAATACCACCCTGAAAATATAATATAAATGATCAATTAGAGTTTCAGCGCATTGTTTGAAGACCACATTGGGGATACCATCCAGGCCTGGTGCCTTAAATGGACGCAGGCCTCAAATGGCTTTATCCTATCCTGTGTGAAAATTGATGGCTCTGCTAAAGGTTTGGGGTAGGCTGTCAGTGGAGCCATAAGAGCAGAGGGAGAAGAAGGAAAGAAGGATTTTGCTAGGGCATTTGCCTTGTTCTCATTGGACAAGAGTGTTGGCAAGCCTGGGGCATTTAGATCCTTCAGATCTGAAACCCTATCACAAGCAAAGTTTGTTGGGTCAGACACAGCATATTTGTTTGCTAAGTAAATTTGCCTAGCATCAATGTTCTTTAACCATTCCTTCCAGTGAGCTTCTTTGGCACAGATCTCCTTCACCATCTCACAGGATAGCCTAGCCACTTCATCTTTTGCTAGATGGTTTGGTACATCGCAGTATTTGAAGGCCTTGTTGGAGGCTCGGCGCCTCTGGGCCTTTAGCCTTCCAAGGTCTTTGTTCCACCATCTCTTTTTGTAAGGGCAAGGCTTTCTCATTGGAACAATGTTCTTGATGCCAATGACTTCCTGTATGATCAAGGTGAGGTAACTGTAGCATGGAAATCCTTCATAGAGGTGATCGGCTGCATGAGAAGGCAGGTGATCAAACGCTTCTTGAAAGCTTTACCAAATGCAGTCCAATCCACCTCTCTGAAGTTCTTTGAGGGACTGGAAAGTGAGCATAGGATTGGAAATTCTACTATTGTCACAATAGGGAGGTGGTCAGGGGTGGATTGCAGCAGATATGTCACAGGAAATAATTGGCGAAGCCATTGCATGAGTGCACCAAACGTTGTTGGGCCTCATCCAATTACCTGCAGCCATCTCAAGCATAGGAATGTATGGTGGGAGCACAAGTTCTATGTGATGGTCCTTAATGAGGTCTAATAGAGGCTGGATGAGCACCTCTGGAGAGTTGAAGCGGCGGTTGGCCGCTGGCTTCCAAAGGAGGTGATGTTAGTTGAAATTGCCCAACTAAAGCATGTAATTGGCAGGGGAGGGCCATGCAGCGTTGAGTGGAGAAGAGAGGAAATAAGAGAGAGCAGCAAGGACATTGTTATGTTCACAGGCATTGTAGATGCCAAACAAGGAGATCCCTCTGTGATTTTCTTTGAATCAAATTGCTGCAATGTCTATGGAGAGAATCTTTAGTATTGTGTATACTTCCATTGAAATGTTAGTGTTTATCAGAAGAACTGAATGGGAGCAAGTGCTCCTGTCCTTTCTGTGGTCAGTAGAATAGATGACATGCTAATAGCATGATGCCTTTGTGTTACCCAAGCAATCAAGAAAGGGCTCTTGGATAGTGAGCATGTCCCATTCTAATGGGTTTGCAGAGTTTAGCATGACCGCTTGTGCACCGTCCGATTTGCAGACATTCTGCTGCCAAATGCGTAGTTTTTCCAGAGAGATTTGTGTGCCTGCACTCATTTTGATGTGAGTGGGGCATCTCTTTCTCCACATTCCTGACTTGGTTGAGTGGTAAATCTGAACTTGCCAAGGTTGCTGAGTCTGCTGGGAGCCCTGCTGCTGGGGCTTCTTATCGGAGCTAATCTACGTGGACCTGGATTGTGGGAGCCTTTGTGTTGCTCAGGGCAAAGAGCATCAGGCCCATGGTTGTTTGAAGTGGGGGCTTTGGTAACCTGGGAGGACTCTTTGCGTTTCAGTGGAGCTGCCATCCAAGTCTCTAGGTTGTCTGTTGAGAAGTAAGGCATGCAGTTCTCAGGCATATGCATGTCCAATTCTTTGCAGAGCCTCCGGAACATGGGGCAGGCTCTGTCTGCACAATTGTGAGTAGATTCAGAGCCACATGCCATGCACCTAGGCTTGAAAGCAGTGCAGTCTTTGGCTAAGTGGCCGGTTGGTCCCTGCACATCTTATGCATCTTTTATCTTCTTTGCAATCATATCTCGTGTAACCATAGCGTTGGCAGTTGTTACAATGGATTGGTTCTTTCATATCTTTCCAGATGGTGATCTGCTTACTCCCCACAAATATGCGTCCCTTTATCATATTGTTTGCCACTATGGAGTCATTAGAGACCAGCCGTAGAGTGGCTACTGTTTGATGAGGAGAGCACAGTTTAGAGCATTTGAGCCATGCCACCTCTATAATGGAGTTCTTTGGAAGACTGTTTTTCCTTTCTATGATTTCCAGGCTGGTCCTATTGCTTGGGTTGAATTGGCTCAGGCAGGGGACAAGGCGGGCAATGAGGGCATAGGCTTTGGAGCAGACTTTCATAGAGTAGCCAAAGATATCTTTGAAGGCAGTCCAGTTGCTGTCCGCATATTTACGGAACCTTTGTGCTGAGTCAGCTGTATCAAACTCAAGGAGATATGCACCATGCTTTGTAGTTTTCATACCAATAACCCACATAACCAGATGAGGCAAGACCTCTTTGTCCTCTTCTATCCCCCCTGGGAGGAAGGTCTTGGCATCCAGTGTAGCTAGTACATTATTCAGGCAGTTACAAAGGCAGGCCGTACCCTCTGTTGAAAAATCCTTTGGGGCATTGTCATCTTCTTTGTCTATTGAGATGAAGATTGTTCTTGCATTCTGGATGATTCTTTGCCCAACCCTGGCCTGTTCTGTATAAGTTAGTATATTCAAAGGGGTCCTAGTTGGGCAGGATAGTGATTGTTGTCAATGAGGTCTATGGAGAGTCGAGTGTGTCCTGACCACCAAGGCCTAGGAGCAGGGTCCTGGCTGAGGCAAGAGTAGTGAGGGCTGGGTACACATGAACTTTGTTACCATGGATGATAGAAAGTTGGTCAGTTTTTCCAAAGTGGCCGTCGTTGACTTTAGAATTAGAGTGTCCTCTGCTCTGCTGGTGTCACTAGCAATAATGAAATCTGCTGAGGAACTTGGCTTTTTGACCAGGTTTTCCAGGTGCTTAGCAGTCTTGGTGGCTACCACTTCCGCCAGGATATCCAACACGTGATCTGTAACATTGGCTTTGATAAAAAAGGCCACCACAATAGCTACAGTTTTCAGGTCGGCTTGCTTCAAGGACAGAGAGGTAGTGATGAG
This sequence comes from Termitomyces sp. MG148, assembly GCA_003313785.1. Classification (NCBI taxonomy): domain Eukaryota; kingdom Fungi; phylum Basidiomycota; class Agaricomycetes; order Agaricales; family Lyophyllaceae; genus Termitomyces; species Termitomyces sp. MG148. The sequence continues at coordinate 24,693 of QLOM01017623.1, read as the reverse complement.
GATGTTTGCTAGTTTTGTACGGTCATAGGACTTGGCCATTAGGATCTATCCTTTGGTCTTGAGCCATTTGCATGCATCTAAGACTGATTTAACCAGGCCTAAGTTGATTGCCAAGAATGATTTGAGGTCAGTGTAGATTGGAAGCGCCCAAGAGCGTTCTAGAGTCCCTGCAAAGTTGGCACTGCCAGGCATAGTGACCAAGGATGCCCTCCTAGTGGCAGACATTACATGGGCCAGTAGGTGGGGTAAAGAGGAGTATTGTATAAGCACAGATGGGTTAGTTGGCCCAGTAGCTCAGAGTATATGTGGGATAGGTATAATTACGCTGTCTAACAATCAAAAAACTACCAGGACCCCAAAAGAGATGGTGGGATTTTAGGATCAAGGAGCATTCTGGAACTCCTGTGTGAACTTGGCCTAGTCCATGAAGCTTCCAACGCCACCGGAGCATCAGAAGACCCTCATCACATAGGTGGCTGCCTATCACAACTTTATATAGAACAGGACCCATGCAATTTTCAGCTCATTGGAGACAAAGTCATTGCTGCAGAGTTGGATGTAGGTGACACAGGATTGGAGGAAACGTTTCCCAAACACGTGGTCACCATTATACATGTCAAAGATTGCCAGGCATGGGATGTTAGAGCACTCTTATACTGAAAGAGGGGATTGCGTAGTGCAAGGGCATTGCACCGGTGGAGTAGGTGGCAGGAGGTTGACTGCCACCAGAGCAAGGCATTCAAGAAGCATGTGGAGGGAATCGGAGATGGTTTTGGTAGTTTGGTAGAAGTAGGTGAGTTTGGTGGTGTGCTGGATAAAGAAGACTTGAGTAAGTTACACCTGCATTTCTAGATGGAGCAAGCAGGTTCAGGCTTCCTTGCCAGAGGCTGTAGCATCCAAGAGAGCTTCTGAAGTGGCTGGCTGAGACATAAATAGCATTGGTGCTTAAGCCTAGTGGGAAAGCAACAGATAGGAGCTGGATGAATTTTGGCAGCTATAGAGGGCTTCCAGACTAGGATTAGGAGACTTGTTCTGCTGTAAGGGCAACCTTTGGAGGTTGCAGCTAAGTCATACAACTGGCAGAGGGAAATCTGAAGTTTATTAAAAACAGTATAGTACAACAGAAAATACAACTAATCACCTAACAAAGGGGAATCCAAAGAGAACAAGTCTAAGGATTCCTCTGCTATGGCATGGCACATCAGTGTAGGTGGCAGAGGCATGGAAATGACTATGCAGTACTTCCTGGAAGATGCAGGAGCATCTCGGAGACCTCTGGAAATCCCTAAAGAACTCTAGGGTTCTGAAAAAGAAAGTTCCAGGAACAGAAGTCCCCTGACAATTGCTTGCTCAATAGCTGGACCAATTGGGCCCCATACATCCTCATACAGCATGGATCTGGACAGCATGACCATAGATGCTGCTGATCCATGTGCGTTCTTGCATGTCAAGTACTGTTGTACTTCTAGCTTGAAAATTTGAGTGTAGAATTCCACATACTCTGTTGAATTTTCTAGTGGAATCTTTTTGCCTTGTTGGCCCATCATCTCTAAGTGCTTCAACACATACAGCTGTAACCTTTGTTGTGTGGTTGCTTTTGGTACCACATACCAATTCAGCACTAGCTGTAATTGCACTTTCAAGGTCAAGTGCAATTGGGATCCTTCTTCCTTGTTGGACAATACTTCATCATGGACACTATCATCCCGTTCCAGTTCCAAGAGCTCTTTCAGAGCTGCATACTGGACTGGCTGTGTCATGGGCATTTGCCCTCTCTTCTCCACCACTTCTTCTGCTTCTCCTACTAGCTGAGCAGCCCTAAATTGCAAGCTATGCGCTGGTTCCATTTCCTAAATCAATTTCATGAATTGAGTTGTATCCTCCAGTCTCTGCTTTGGCAGAGCAACACTGGTGGACACCCTTGAGCGACTCAGGAAAATTTGGATGCATGGCAACAACACTTCTGTCACCCATTGTCCTAGTTCCCCTGTCTGTTCTGGCTGAACAATGTTCCTCATACATGCCACAAATAGCCCCTTAGGCATTCCATAGCCGTCTATGTGGGAAAACTCCCCCAACTCCTTGTCTCTTTTGGGCAGAAGTTGATACACCGCTGCCTGAGGCACCGCGGTTTGCCCTGTATCTAGTGTAGTGCATTCCATGCCTTTTAGTTTGTTGGTCTGGTTGCCTGATGTCATTGTCTTGATAGAGTTGTCCAGTAATGTTTATCACCACATGACTGTATGCAAAGTCAAGAATTGATAAAAGAAGCAGAAGCTGAGAAGTGCAGGCTGAGATCCAAGCACCAAAAGCAATCAATCCAAGATTGGATGATTCAAAAAAATGTAACAGAGTTACAAGCCTTGTGGCCTTGTGGCCTTGGAATCAGCCCAAATAATGGTATTGATTATATGTACAAAACTAAGAACAAGACTGCTTAGCTAAGCACTAAGCAGTCAACAAAAATATAAGGTAAAATAAAGTAAAGTAAAATAAACTGTATGTACAGATGCTAATGCACCGTGCTCATTACAAGTGTATGATCTGTGGGGACAAAGATTATATAGATTTGGAGCCTGTACATGTCAAGGGTGGATCCTACACAAACAAAATGGATACTGGGCAGATTCCAAAGGTATCACATACTGTTTTGCATATATGGCCACTACACAGCTCAATCGCTGCTTGCACACACATCCACCACTCTTTTGCTGCTTTTTTTTCTTACTATTTTGTTTTCTGGTTCTTTGTAGTTTGTACATTAGCCCTTAGCACTCAGCCATGACAAAATATACATGTGGATCATGAGGAATCCATAGAGCATGGTTTCAGCAATGATAACTGAAAAAAAAACTGTCCCGGAGAGACTTGAACTCTCGATCTTCCGATTTGAGAGTATAACAGTCGGACGCCGTAACCAACTAAGCCACGGGACATTACATAATTTAATGCCTATTTTGTTATCTCTGGAACATCATGCATCAAATTCCAATCAAGGAGGTCCTCAATCACTAAAATATTCGCAGAGCCTTGATATCCGTTCCAGTCTCGTGCAAATTCGTTCAATTTGTTGAAAATCTAGACTGGTGACTTGATGACTATAGACAATACAAGTATTATTCTAGCCAAGTAATTCTATGTTGTAAATGTGTAAGCAAATCATCCTCAGTCCGATGGAAGCGACTGTATTGGGTCCAGTTATAGACGTGAACAATGCCCATTATTCACAGCGTGATGTGTATTGCGTAACAATTGCAGTCCCGAAGGGATGTATGTGTGATAATGCGATAAGTGACCTTCTTCTGACAAGAAAGAAGCGACGCATCATTCTCCAAGTCTCTCCTCAATCTGTACAAATAGCAGTTATCATACAGGGGCACCAACGCAGCTGCACTGAAACATTCCGTTTGTTGATTTTGCGTAGGCATGTCGGGGAGCGTCCGACAGTTACCCCAGATCGAAGGTCCTGTCCATCCATCAAGTGATTTATTCTACCCGTGATGGCTTTGTCCAAAAAGTCTATTTCTTGCTGTATCAAACGAGTGCCCAACAACCTTGATTTGAAACTTCCATGCCAATTCTCAATGACAATCCATGTACGTTGAACTTGATCTCAGGTTCCTTCTTTTATTCTGGAATTTCGTGATATATTTGGCGCTCGATCTCATTACTCTTTGAACACAGTGGGAAGGTGCTGCGTCTAGGTGGACAATAATAGATGCATTGGATTGGCGTAATAGGTTTCATGTCTGTTCCAGGCATTTGTTCTTCAAACTTTCGGCTTTAGTAGTTCGCAATTGTCGTGAGATAGCTCGCCCTTGTGCTTCAGGTACTGTTCTCTTTTCTGAACCAAGGCTGGTGGTATTCGCTATCGAGGGCTTGCAGCTCACATTCCTATCGAATTCGAATTCCATCCCAAAGACTGCGGCAAAGGTGCAACTAGGTAAAGCCTCCACTTTGACATATCAGGTTGGAGCAATACAATCATGTCAAGGCCTCGGATGGCCCGTCTTCCAGACCAGGGGTCACGAATAGTGTTTTTGATAAGCAGAGGTTGCTAATCTGTCTCAATCTTGGACTCTGAAGCAGACATGTAGACCACAGTAGTTTTTTTTAGAAGGATCGCTGCAAACTACCTTAACACTGGTCTCGGAATCAATCCCCAAGACGAGCCAGGACTGAGAACCCCAAGCTTTCCGCCTTTATTCAGGATCAAATACGTTCCTCTCACCCTTGATTCCTTTTCAGTTACTCGCCGCAACAAAACGTCTCGGACGACATCCTCGTGTCTGCTAATCGTAACTCGTCTATAGATATGTCCATGAGAAATTGATACACGCTGGTCTACACTGGCCTGGTTTCAGCCTGAATTCTATTATTAAATTTTTCAGTCGGGGGATTTGGACATGTAACACGTTGACATATAGAACAGGAGCTCATTTCTATGCAAAACGACAGCGCCTGCGATATTCTGATCAACAGATGTGCTTATCAGGAGTGTGTCGCTTAGTGTGTAAGTCTCCTAGACTCTCTTGCCGGGGAGAATGCATCAGATGTCACTGCGACCTCAGTCCCGTGTCTCCCCAGAGTCCCCGCCAAAGAGGGTGACACAGAATCACGGAGGTACACAGTTATCGTTTCAGACGCTCGAGCCATAATCGTCAACAGTTTAATCACATAATAATGGTGAAACAAATAGTCAATGTGCGCAAACTATGCAAAATTGAACGCTGCGACACAGCAGACGCGATCAGCTGGTACCACATGATACATCACATAACTTACACGACACTGGCCGGGCAGTGTATGTCATTCAAGGAGAATCAATCACGGAAGGATAGAAGGCATCTTCGGCATTCCGATTTTGACAGGTCCACAGGTATACGAGCACGCGTACTGAGCTTGGCACCGACAAATCGTAGTTCCCTTGATTTCGGTGTTGTTTCTTTTCTTTTCTTTGAGAACGGCGTCGGTGACCGACTTCTGATCGGTGCCAAAAGAACAACCAGGATAGGAAGGGGAATAAATCTACGCAGGCGGGAAATAAGCCAGAGCTAAGGTGCCCGGGGTTTGACGCGTGACGGCTGAGGAGCCCGCAGAGCACTGAAGAGTACTGGTGCCATGACACACGTCACTTACCGCAGTCTATGTTTGACCGGGCTATGAGGATGGCATGTGAGTGCAGATGGGGAGACTGATGTTAGTGGTTGAGGCTCGCGGTAAAGTCAAGACCGACATCGATGCGACCGTCGGATCTTCGAGTGACTTGTGACGCGAAGATTCTTTGGATTTATCATATTCTTGTGGCGATCTTAGTCCAAGGACTAGGATCATGTTCATAGATTCTTTCTTGAACCCAAACCCAAATTGCAGGTAAAGCCGTAATACATGGAATCTGAGACGTTGAGCCGGGAGAACGTCGGGCATTGTGCGATCTTGAACGCGGAAGTATTACACGTACTACACGGAACGAACGGATGCGTGCATATTAGAATGAATGAGGCTCCTTTTCTCCACATGGATCAGTCCATCCAAACGATAACGCGTACATTGTCTCCCGAACTCGGACAGAATAAAAACGTATCAGCGATAGAAGCAACTTTCATTATAAAGCATGACAAAAACAGAGAAGACCGGAGAAGAGTTTATGGTGGTTACATGCTGCCAAGTGCCTTCTCTGCCCCATTTTCATTGAATGTCGTTGCAAACCCTCTCCCTCTTACACGCCTCTCATATCTCACGATCAGTCCTCTTGCCTAACTACTCACAACGCGCACATCGAACCCGGCGAGATCCGCGTATACGCCTAATCAAGACCACCAGCCGCCTTATCGGCCTCAACGTCGAAGTTTTCTACCAGGTCTGGGACGTCGTCGTCGTCATCCTCGGCGGCAACGCCCGCAGATGGCCGCTGTTGTTGAATGGCTTGGTAGGACTCCGCAAGCTTCCTTAATGACGCGAGGGAGTCTGGGCCCAGCTGATTGAGAATGCCGGGTACGAGCTCAGTGAGCTCCTTCACTTGTCCAGTGCCGTAGATTGCAAACGTGTTGGCCGAGACAGCGGCGTGCACTGTAAGAAAAAATTGCAAGAAGGGGAAGGAGGAGAAGGTCAGGGCCGTGCAGTATATAGAAGTAAGGGTGGCGGCTCACCCTTTGGGGCGGTAAAATGAAGCACATTTCCATCTTCCTTAAACATATTGACCTCCTCTACGCCGGGGATAGGCTGCACATTGAGCTTTTTAAGAGCACCTTGGAGTTTTTTGTCGTCCTGCGCGGCCGAGGGCTTGGTTTTTCGCACGATTTTTCGGCGCACGGTTCCCTTGCCACCTAAGGGTTCCACGTCAGTTTTCTCTCGACAGAGTTCGTTCGAACAGCAGAGAACATACCGATCCTGTTGGCAGCTGCCACAGCCTGAAGTTTTGCCAATTTAGCGGGGTCCATGATGTTTTGCTTTTGTAAACAGGCCGGCGGGAGTGCTGGAGGCCCTTGACCGTGCTTGTCCCGATTGAAAAAGTGGAATAAGGTTTGAACCAAATAAGAACACACAAAACCTTCTCAGCCACCATCGCTTGTGATCGAATCGTCCAACTTCAGAATCCATGTCTTCTCAATATCATCTTAGGCCCGCTGAACCAAAAGATGTGGTGAGAAGTGTTTGGAAGCAGACATCTTCTCAGACTCAGTCATGTAGCCAGTTCTCCTTGAATTGATCATTGGCCTTGTATGTCGATTGTACTGAATTCCAGGAAATTACTGATTAAATCAATTGCCAAAAGGCGGATTATGAGAAGGCACGCGATTCCGTCCAAGCTACTCCAGAAATTGTAGATCTTTGTCACAGTCCTCGTATTTTTTTCTAATACTATACAGCTTCACAAGAATCTCTTCGAGACTCCATATGCACACGCATTGATCGCATTCTCCGGACCCGCGGGGGTCGCCGGCGGCGAAGCCATCGGCTTTGCTCTCTATTTCTTCAACTTCTCTACCTGGACTGGCAAGCCGGGATTATACGTACGTCCCTACGACGGCCTATGACCGTTGCATCCGTCTGACTCAATCGTCGAAGCTTGAAGACCTTTACGTGAAGCCGGAACATAGAGTCAAAGGAATCGGCAAGGCGTTCTTTGTCGAACTTAGCAAAGCTGCACAAGCCAAGGAAAGTAACGTCTATCCCGTTGTCACTATGATGTCGTAACTGGAAGTTGTCCGTTGGTGGGAAGAGATTTCGTGACTAAAAGCTAACCTTATCTCCATTACCCCAACAGGATTGTGCGAGGCTTGACTGGAGCGTACTCAAGGTTTGTAATGCAGATTGTTCTCTAAAGTCATGGAGCTTTAATGCCATTTTATCCATGCAGTGGAACAAGCCAGCAATTGACTTCTATGAGAAAACTCTGAAAGCAACGATGATGTCCGAATGGGTGGGCATGAGGCTTGAGGAGGACGGCATTGAGGATTTGAAAAGACTTGCTCCCAACTCATAAACTTGTGTAAAATGATTTGCTGCATGACACAGAACACGAAGCGTGAGTAGAGCCGCAATTGCGGTAGGAAGGATTTTTATGTTTCCAGAGCGCGAAAGAAGTAGAACACTTCGATCGTAACTGCTAAACGCCGTCATAACTGGCACCCCCTGCCTGATTGATCGCCACGACCGCAAATTTGGAAGAAAGTCGTGTGAGTTGTATGTTCTGGCAAGCGAAATGATCCTACAAACCTTGCGTAACTTGACGACAATAGGATCCTCCTTGAGGTCATCTTTCACTTCCGCCGCGACCTCTATTGAATATACCCGCAGAACTTTCTTGACGTCGGCGGCCTGGACGGAGATCTAGGAGATGTGGATCACAACGGGAACCACATGCATGTCCAGAGAGAGAGCGTACCTTCGCTTTCCTCATAACCTTGCAGTTCGGACCTATCCATACCTGTAGGCTGTGGGTCAGGGCGAAGAGTATATTAGACAAGGTAACACGATAGTCACCACGAGTATGAACTTCTCGCGCGTGGACTCCTTGTCATTTGAATAGGTAACACGCGCATAAGCGTACGACGCCTTTGTGTCATCGAGGACTTCGCGTAGCTCTGCGAGGCCACCTGTGCCCGTCTTGGTGACTTGAAGCTTGTCGGAACGATCAGAGATGTAATCCAGGAGTAGCCAGTTTGTATCAGACTTGTCGGAGCGGACATCCTGGTAAGCTTTGAGATGATTTATCAGGATCGTTTACCGAGTAAATGAGCAGTAGCATATCAGACGGAAAATGTCTGTCATGACTGTACCGTAGCGGAAGCAAATTCAAACTGAATACAGACCTTCGTCGATATTAGGGTCAGAAAGGTCGGCCATAGCGTACAAAGCTATATCGCGTGTCTCTACAGCCCGATGACAAATATGTACGCTGGCAGATACTTATGTGATGAGCTGGATTCAAGTCGAGGCGGACACGGCTTCTACCGATCACTCATATCAATCCAAATTAGGCAAACACGAAATTCTTTCAATCATCCATGTTCCTCAGTCTCCGCAAAGTTGGTCCTTGCTCTCGTGCTCCCTCAGTTCGTTCCTATTCGATAATATCTCATATTTCACGGCGGCAATGGGCTCTTGAAGGTTTACCCCGGCCCCGCTCTATCCTTGATGATGACAATACTCCCGTCGACCTTTCAGAGGACGATGACGCCGTGAATGGCGTGCGTCCCAATACCCCACCTTTACATCTCCGCCAACCACCGAAAAAACCTACCCCACGAGAGCACAAAGTCCACAGGGAGGTTATTAAGAAGAACTTTCCCGGCGGCTGGAATCCACCGCACAAAATCTCACGAGAAGCAATGGAAGGCATTCGTCAGATGCATCGCCTGGATCCTGAGAAATTTAGCACGCCCTTGCTTGCGGGGAAGTTTAAGATCAGCCCAGAGGCCGTGCGTCGGATCCTGAAGAGCAGGTGGGAACCGTCGAGAGAGAAGAGACTGAAACTTGCGGAGCGAGAGAGGACAGCGAAAATGGAGTACTTTTCGTTGAAGAGGGTAAGAGAGAGGATGGAAGCTCGTGCGGCCAGGGAGAGCGCCGATGTTGGCACCGACCGCGACAGGCTCCAATTCGAGTAGATGGGGACTTCTTCCGCGCTCGGGGAAGATCACCTCGTGGTGGCGACGATGATTGTTCACGTTTAAATTTTATACCCTTTTTCCTAATTCCTATATAATGACATTCCAATCTTCACGAGGCCGAGTCGGCACCGCCAGAGTGTACAAGATAAGGAACAATAGATTTGTTTGGATTGCGGTAGCAGCGTAACTCAGGGTGTTTATACATATACGTTAGAAATAGATACTTGAGATCTCCAGAACTCTTCTAGGTTATTATTACAAAGTACGGTCCGCGGAGTGCGATATATAGCAAAGGCTTCAAAACTGATAAATCATAAGTAGTAGAGGGAACGAAAGGCACGACGGTCGTGCATAAATATGTCGATCGTCAGCGACTAGATCACAGGGGAACGTTGGTCCGTTCATAGCATACATAGCCAGTCTGGTCTGGAGGCGGCCTGCACAGAAGGATATCATTCCAATTGGGGACAGGATTCGTTTTGTGACCATGCTTGTCGACGACCGTGTGGCGGAAACCCACTAGGAACATTGCCGTGATGAGCTTGAGCTCCACCTTGGCAAGTCTCGTCCCCAGGCACAAAGTCTTGCCTGCGTGAAACGGCGCATGATCAGTATCATCATTACTAACGTAAGTGTTCATCTACCCCAGGGGCGAATGGACACGTTAGTATCAACGTACCTCCTCCCCATCCGACGTATGCGAAGGGCACATTCTTGACATTGTCCCTACCAGGGTCAAATTTCCATGGGTTGGGATAGAGCGTTGGATCGAGGTGCACGTCGCTGAAGGGATATATGACGTAGGCCCCAGTAGGTACTAGTTTCCCATCGATATATAATGGTGGACCTAGATTACGCCTCATGGCCGTATGAGGTTGTGCCACCCGTGTAGTTTCTTTAATTATCGCATCGAGCACGGGGGTCTCTGACTCCCAAACGTCAAGGGGGATAGTGGCGAGGCGTGAGGAAAGCGACTCGGAGGGCGAAGTTTGGGTGTTAGCAAGGAGGGACTCGACTTCTAAGGTGGCTTTTTCCCGCCATTCGGGGTGGTATCCAAGGAATGTGATGAGCCAAGAAGCAGTCGTCCCTGTCGCGCGTGCGCCGGCGATCAAGAGCCCCATTATAAACTGTAGAAACGAGAATGGTCAAGGTTTGAGCAGAGAATAAAGAAAGCATAATGGGTGATAAACTTACTCCGACCACGACGAGCTTTTCATCGCCGTAATCGAGGAGCATCTGCAAGGTGTCGTTGCGTGAGATTCCATTCTTTTCCCGCTCCTGGATAGCGTTGTTAACGATATCATATATTTCCTTAGTGGCCCAGAGTTTTTTGATCATGGCAGGGGCCGGTAACCAAGGAAGGAGAACAGTAGCTGGGGTGGTACTGTTATCAAGGGTGTCATACAGATTTTTCAGCCGTCCCACGGTAGTTGGGTCGTCTGATATCTCAGCACACGACAGACTCCGTAGGGTAGTCTGGAACAGAAGCTGTGCAACAGGTAAAAGAAAGAAGCCTGAGTTAATGGACTGTTGGAGAGAAGACTAGTGATTATACCTACCGAGTATATACTTTCGAACGGGTCGAACTTTCCGGACGTACCCCAGCTTTCCAATATCCGCCGAGAATCATTCAGAATTAGTGGGATTACTATCATTTGAAGAACAAGAAGGATGGGTGATGGGCAAATGGCACAAGGAAAGAAAATAACGCACAGTCATTCAGAGACGCTGAATGTTGAACTTGTCCCAAGCGTTTGTGTATCATGGCGATTCGTTGGGGCTCCAGATTCGAAGTTACTCCTCGGACCATTGGAATCTGGACAAAGTTTAACGCGATGATAACATCAGACTATAGACTCAGCCCACTGCTCCCGATAGTATTTTGAAACCTTCTGTTAGGTCAAGGCCTTTTGCGGTAAAGAATGCTTGACGTGCACTTTCACCTGACACAACTATCACGGTGTTCTATTCGAGCATTTGGATGGTGAATAGGTACAATATAATGATAGATGGATACGTACGCGTGAGAGCTGGAACTGAAAAGCAGAATGTCCTGTTGCCTGGAAGCCCCAGGTCAGGAAGTCATAACGTCGCCGAAAGAATGGCAAGATAGCAAAGATCGAGAAACAAGGGAGCGATGGAGGTGCATCAGCCTCGTCGGCCTGGAGTGTGGAGGTAATGAGGACTATGAGGAGGAAGATTACGACACCAAGGGTGAATTGGATGGCGAAGGCCGCGGAGAGGAAGGCATTAGCAGCGGCTTGGAGGCCAATAGAATAGGGCATGGCGTAAAGAGCAATTCTGGAGAACAGAGGGAATGCACTCGAACCAAAGAGAGAAAGAGCCGTTCGTAGTGGGTACGATGATTATTGAACATACAAAACGCGCCTTTATAGTTCGTACCAGTACAGCCTGCCCGCAGAGGCCCGCAGCCGCGAAAATCTGAATCTAGATTTGTCCATTAGCCGGGAATAAATCCATTTCATTGTAACGAAAGCGGAAACAGAAGAGATCGGGACATAAGGGTCCGCAACGTTTCTTCAGATCTGGGTTGTGGCAGTTTGAGGGCGATCCAATTGAGAGGTATGACCGGCACCGAAAAGGTATTGCCGTGACGGAGGAATCCGACCTGCTGGAAGCTCGATCACACGTGGAAAACCATCCCTCTTATTACACCCGCCAAAACAGAGCATATTCTGTTTCAAGCAACAGCGGAGACCACCGATTCTGCCCGATATTATTACTGTTGAGTGGTTCGTGGAAACTGGGGTTCTGATGACGACGGATCGGCTGTAATCCCATCATTACCATTCTTCTTGAGCGGCAGTTAGGATTCGCGCTTGTCGTGATCATATGGACATCTTTTTCGAGATACTTAGACCCTGAAGAGTTCACTTGAGTTCGGCATCTCGGCTTCCATCATTTCCTATTTCTCATGGTCCGCGATGTCTGAAGAGTTGCGACATCCAGACATTGGACTAGTAATCACCCAGTAATGTTGTTTCAACCTGAAGGTCACCGCAGACATCATCATCAAATGGTGCCAAGGATCCCACGATAGATCGGCCCTTTGTAAAATACTTCTCAGTAGAATGAGGATCCACATAACAGGGAAAATGAAGATCATGTAGGTCCTGTTTCTATTGAAAGTTCTTAGCTAGGAAACATATTTAAGAACCGTGATTCCCAGATGTCCCTTTCGTGCTGTGCATCTGGTTCGGAATAAGTACGTTGACAATCGAGCAACACATCATTTCGACAGGACGACACTCATACGCCCTCAGCGCGCGATTCCTGAGCTCCGCCTTATGACAAGGGGAATCACTGCGACAGTATATGGCCGAGGACGGGCTGTTACAGCAATCAACATAGGGAAGACGCTGACAGCCGATAACCAAGGGCTTTCAAAGCCCCATTATAGTGTGCTAATGCCGCCAGGACGACCAAAAAATGGAAAATCTGATGCGACGCAAAAAAATAATCGAATCGACCGGGAGACAAACGCTCTGGAATGCGATTCGCACTGTGAAAAGGCTCAAGTGGTTAGATATAAGAATTCATTCTTAATAGAATAAGATGGAAGTGATGGATGAAGGAAGCAATGAGGTGAGAACAAGCCAACATACTAAAGCAACGCGCCGATGACGTAAAGGCAGCCTGAAGCCAGTAGCCATCCAAAACCCATGTCAACGAACAGTCGAGTGGACCCATGAGTTACAAGCAAGTGGGTCACTGGAACGACCGCGGACACCCCCAAGCCCATGAAAACGGCTGTTCGAGCTCCCCGATGGGTGGGCTTGGCATAATCAGGGTGAAGAACTATATATGCAGCACCTGTGTACGCGCAACAGTGAGCGAGCATGATCAGGACTAGACACCTTGCGTCTTGATCATGATCGTTTTCACCTACCAAAACCAATTACTGTAATAGACAGCATGTAAAACAGCAGAAGGAAGGACTCGCAATGAAACCCATAATAGAGAGAAGGATAAAACGATCCGACGGTCAGGATGACTATTCCAGAATAATCAAATGCATTACACGAGGAGGAGACCTGCGAGCAAATGTGAATTTCTAACTCAGACGCGTTCAGTATTGAATTCCATGAATTAGGCACACCTTCTCTGAATGACAAGTCACGGTATGGTAGAAGGCACTCGCTGACAAACAAAACACGGCAGAGCTCAAGAAGATAGAGAATACAGCCATATCTAACAAAGTCAATCCAGGAAGAGCGTGGGTATTGAAGTCTAGTAAGAGGTAAATAAATAGTAGAGCGCCCCAGAGATGACTGTGGATATTAACTGCAGAAAGTCAGATGAGATAGAGAATCATGACAGAAGTGAGGTACCAACTTGTTTCGTTGTGTAAATCTTTCGACCAAGGGTTTAATTTGATATATATATTAGAGAGAAAAACGGAGACCAACATGCATACACTGATCGGAAGCATCCAGACCAAGAATACTGGGCCCTGCACAAAACCTCAGATCGAATTGAAAAAAGAGTGGAATCATTCTCTTGCCGTCTGTATCCCGTCAGAATGTATTCGTTATCTTTCTGCCAAGCTGGAAGTTCTGCCCAGGTCACCGTTGGTAATAATGTCCTTGACTTCTTCAGAATGGAGGGCTTCTTTGCTAGATCACGATGGCGAACCACAGTTACCATAGGAAAGCTACAGCTAGAATGAGTTAGGTGAAAGAGAAAGCGGATAGCCTGGGACCAGTTGTTGCCGTGACACGTGATCAAAGGATCCGAGCATTAATGCATCAGCTTCAGTCGAGGTTCTAGGACAAGACGAGCTTTCTCGACAAACTCTACTCACCGCAGAAGGTTTAACTATCATCTTCAAGAGGTTTCGCAAGCTACCTTGTTTTTTAATCCCTTCTGTTCCGGTTCGGCATGAACACGAAATTGAATGTCGAAGGAGTCCTGCTCTTTGAGCAGCCATTTTCTCGTGTACGTCTACGAAATACAGTTGTAGAGATGGCGTATGCCGCTCAAGTGCCTTTTACCAGGTTCCTTATGAAAACTACCGAAAGATTTTTCGTACTTCTCAGAAGAACGTTGAAAAGGATCTAGGGTTTCTTCAAAGCAACTCCGCAGAGCTTGTGCAACGCGGAGCGACAGGAACACTTGATAGAAACGAAGTTCTGATGTCCATCGATAACATGATTGGAAGGGTGAAGAGCCTGAAACGCAAGGTATGTACGCACTACCGAACCGAAGCTGATGTCTGCTTATATTTCGGTGGACAGCTTTTGGATCTTCAAGAAACAGCAGGAAAGCCAACACAAGGCGTTATGCGAGAGCGTATACATCATCTTACGGTGATCGAAACTATAGCTGTTACAGGGGGACTTGATTATGGAAGATGGGCCGACACAAGGTTGGATCGATGGTTGGTCGACTGGTGCCTTCGGTCAGGAATGGAGAAGACTGCTAGAAGAATTGCAGAGGACAAAAACATAGAGGTATGTCCACAATCAGGATTTTGCGCTTCGAACGCATGTGTCACTTCTATCACCTTAGACTCTCGTAGACATCGACCTCTTCATGGACATCCGCCGAATTGAGAATGCACTACTAAAGCATAGCTGTACGGAAGCTTTGGCATGGTGTAACGAGAACAAGGTTGCGCTTCGAAAGATAAAGGTACGATTTATAAATTGCCTTTTCCTGAGTACTCATAGTTGAGTGTACGTCACAGAGTCCGCTCGAATTCGACCTTCGACTACAGGAATTCATAGAGCTATCGAGGGCTAGGAAATCTGAAGAAGCGATAGCATATGCCAAGAAATATCTAGTAGCCTGGCACGAAACACACCTACAACAGATCCTCACAGCCTCCGCACTCCTAGCATACCCTTCCAATACCACTTGTGCACCGTACAAAGTATCTGTGCACATCTCTCTCTCATAGCATCAAATGTTGATATTATCATCACAGCGACTTTACGATCTTTCTCGGTGGCATAACCTCATCCACACTTTCCGCACAGCAATTTATTCTCTCAATACTCTCCCCACGGAGCCCCTACTTCACCTCGGTTTGTACGCTGGTTTAGCGTCACTGAAGTTACCAGCTTGTTTTGATCCATCCACCAAAAATGTGGATTGTCCCGTTTGTGACGGCGAGGCGGGTTCTGGAACACAAGGACTTGGGTTGGGCCAACTCGCTCAGGAAGTTCCTTTTAGCCATCACGCGAACTCCACAATTGTCTGTCGCATAAGTGGTAAGATCATGGATGAAAATAATCCACCGATGGCCTTTCCGAACGGATATGTATATTCCAGAAATGTATGATCAAGTGTCTTATCCTTCAACGCTCTCTGATTTCTATCTCACTCCAGGCCCTTGAAGAAATGGGAGCAAAGAACTGTGGCGTCGTTACTTGTCCCCGATCTGGAATGACTTGCGAGCTGTCTGCACTTCGAAAGGTCTTTATTTCATAAGGGAAAATGTAAAATCGTGTATAGCAGTGTATTATCGTTACAATTATAAAGTTCGCTTCAAAACTGAGGTGTAAGGTAATCTTTGGTATGCAAGGAAAAATATGCCCACTAACCGGATTGAACGATTGACCTCACCATAACGCTTCATAAGGATGAAGAGTATTACGAGTGGCGCGCTCTACCACTGAGCTAAGCGGGCAATAACACTCATTGAATTTTATGGATCGAGACAGCATCTGGAACTAGTATACTCTTTGAGCTATGTGACTCATGCCTGCAGCATGGGCCTTGTACTGTGCATGACCCACTTACGAGTCAGAGGTAGTAATGAGTCACTTTGCCTACCACCCTTGTAATTCATCATTTTTGACCATTTTGCCTATAGAATTGAAGGGTTCAGTATGTTGTTGTACTGTATACCAAGTCTTGGGGTAGTCAGACTAAAATCCAGAAATTTCTTCTCCATAACATTTGCAATGTGATCGAAATTGTTGTTTTCGGCTGATACCTAAATTCATTTTGGTCTACTATTACTTCACACTGGGGATTTGAGTGTATATTAAGTGGTGAACAGGTTGATAGATACCTAAATCATGTCTATGTAACATTACTGGGGATGAATTTGTCTTGAGCTTGTGACTAGGAGGCAATCATGGATGATCTCCCAAGGTTCAGGTCAAATTACTTTCTTCCTTGATAATAAGTCCATCTCAAGGTTCTGGGGCTCGGTAAGTGGTATAATCCAAGCAAAGACTGTCCAGATAATGCTCCCAACAGCCCAGATTTTTCACTATCTTTTCTCAGCTGGAAACCACATGGTCATGGCATCCTCGACCAATTCCCTGTCTATTACAGTAGCCTTCAAAATCAGTCTCTAAACATTCCTGAGGTTGAAAATATGGAACCTCTGGTCAGAATGTGCATAAATTGTGTAGAGAAATAGCATATAGACCCCAGTATGTGTTAGAACATGGGTGTCCTAGTGAAATGAAGGCAAAAAACGTTGCATATCATCACTTCTCAAGCACCTTTGGCAAATGCCGCGGATGGATTTGGCTTGACTCATTACTACCAAAATTGTTTGAATCAAGGGTTGCACAGAAAAAAATTCACAGAAACTGCTTAATATCCTCTAAATTGTTGTACTCCTAGAATGATCTAAAGAAGTCATTTACACATCTTTTGAAACTCTTAGGTGAGCAAAAAGTGCATGTGTTGTGTTCATATTCATGGTTTAGTGTAACATGACTCATTAGTGGGTCATGCACAGTAGATGCTCATTGGGGGTGAAGCTCCTAAACCTCCCAAAACTCAGTCTCCACTATAACCTCACTGCATTCAGTTATAGCAATTACTCAGTCTCTGCCACAACCTCACTTCATTTGGTTATCACATATGTACAACTATTCAAGACTTGAATCCAGCCTCAATCTCACTTTGTTCAGTTAAGGCTTTGTAGGGCCAATTCAAGGCTTAAATTCAGCCTCAATCTCACTTTTTTTTTAAAGAAAAAATCAATATATTTCATGCTTGGTATGTTTAATAATGATGCATGGTACTCCTGTAAGCTATGAGAGCTGCAAGAATCCACACCCTCCTGTATACATAGAGAATGAGTGGGCTGACATTTTTTTGTCATCTTTGATTGCACTCCTCTGTTACTGCCTGTATAATGGGTATTTGTTGTGTTGGGTGCTACAAAGCCTCTTGCCAGCAGCAAGAAGCAGTGGGTTGAGCTGCACAATGGTGCCCTCAGCCTTACAGAGATATTTTAAAGAGGAGTGGTGGGAGGTGATATGTTGGAGCCAATATTAAGTAGAAAGTAAGAGTTGAGAATATTAAGAGTTGAGAATATTAAGAGTTGAGAATATTAAGAGTTGAGAATATTAAGAGTTGAGAATATTAAGAGTTGAGAATATTAAGAGTTGAGAATATTAAGACCATTTGATGGATAAAGTTGCTGGGGCATATTTGGCAAGGCAGTTGATAGCATGGACAAACTGAAAGAGTGTGCAGCAGATTTGGTAAACATGAAAAACAAGAACTCAGCTTTCTGTTGTATGTAGTTTGCAGTGCAGGTATTGATGTTTTTTAAATGGTAGTGGCAGCATTCAACAATCAGGTAGTCTTGACCATGAGGTTTTTACAATGCATGCAGACTGGCAGAAAATTGCAGATGCAAATGCTTGTAACACTCAGATTGCTTATGATTTGGCTTTCATGACATTTGACCTTCCTCTCTTGTTATTCAAAAAGAAGGAGCAATATGAGGTTCTGGCTCTTGCACTCAAGCTGTCTGTAAGAAAAACTGTCCCAAAGCTGACCCATTGTATAAAAAATCATTTTATGAAGCATTCTGAATTAGCAGAGAGCTCACGATTTGCAGGGCTGTTTGCTGTGGATCTTGTTGCTGAAAAGATAATTCTATCTCTAGTGGTCCAAGCATGTCCTTGCACAGCAGCACTCCAGAAGTCATCTGCACATACCATCATAGAATGTAAGCATACTGTCAGTATGCTCACCAGCTCGCTCAAGAACGGATGTGGAAGAGAGGAGGGAGATGAATTGGGAAATGATGATGTGATTGATGATGCGATTGAAAAGGAGTGAAAAGGAGTAAAACCTTAATTGGGGAATATAAAGAGGGGTAGTTGCACATGGGATGGAACTTACTTTTGTCTTTTCTTGTATCAAAATCTAGAAAACAGAGCTTGTGCCATTCAGTTTTGCATTTATCTTCAGTGAAGTCAAACTATATGCGTTTGCTTACATAGAAGGAAGCAACAAGAATTTTTTGGCCATTGCTACAATCAATAACTTTGCATCATGTGCTCAGCATTCTCAGGAAAAAAACTCTTGCTTCAATGTCAAGTTCTTGGAGCCAATACAGTTTTCCCCCTTCATATATACAGTCTCCAGTCCCAGGTTTGGCTAAATCAAGTAGCATTAATAATGAACAACAATACTTACAAAGTTTACCTTTTGGGATGACTTCATACTACAACATAGTACTAAATAACTATTTTATTCACAATGAGATTGTAACTTGCCTTGATATAAGTAAGTAAGTACTTATGACAATATAATGCAACTAAAACTATTTGATGCTATCAATGCAGGCTTTGTCTTGAGCATGAATCCATGTAACAGAGAAATTTCCAAATAAGGTAATAAAAAACTTGAAATGGTCATTCTCATAGCACACTGCTTTCTGAGTGATAAAGAACAATATAGATGATATAAGACAATAGTACACATTTGTTCTGTACTTTAATATTATAATGAATTGTGGCAAATCCTTGATTATAATTGGGGCTTGGTTAACCTCTGAGGTCACACATGATGATAATTGTAATCATGCACAGCATATTGCTAAACAGAATCTGGAAGCGGCTTGGCTTATTTATAGTCATATGAAGTGACTGTGTGTGACTTGCCAACTTGAGGGCCTGCTGACTGCACAGAAAGAGATAACTAAAGTAGTGGAAATAGCAGCAGAAATCATACACATACTCATCCTCATCACCATGGATGGTATAATTCAAGCCCAATGTATCCAGTTGACAATGTGCCATTGACTGTTTATAGCAAATGCAAAGCAAACAAACCTAGAGGAGGTTTCATCCATTTTGGAATGGGATTTGAGTCTGACATGCCATCTGTAAGGGTGACCTCTGGAGGTTGTGGCTAATCACACAATTGGCAGAGGGAAATCCAAAGTTTATTAGAGGCAGTACCATATAACAAGAAAGTAACTAGTTACTTAGCAGAGGAAAATCCAAAGAAAACAAGTCTGAGGATCCCTCTGGCAGTGCAGCACATCAGCGTGGGGGCAGAGGCATGAGAACAACTATATAGTACTTCTTGGAGGTGTGGGAGTGGTTTCAGGAACTCCAATTACACAGTAACTAGAGTTACTGCCAAAAAAGAAAGTTGCCAGAAAGGAAAGTCCCCTGACATCACTCCCTCTTTAAGGTGCAGAGCCTCGATGCATGGGGTAAAAGAGCTTGTGGATGGCCTGGTCAGCTGAGGAGAGAGAGTATATGCCTCAAATGGCATGGGAGGCACTGGAGTGTTCATGGTGGAACCCTTGGATGAGAGCAGGGCATTGATGTTTTTGGTGAGTTTCCAGAAGATGTCTTCAATACTGTAGCCCTTTCACTTCACTTTGTATTGTAGCCTGTGACAGAACAGATGACTGTTCAGGATCTGCTTGACCTTGTATTCCACCTCAGTGTCTGCAAGGACTGGCGGTGGAGGTGGTGGGGCTCAATAGCTGGGGATGGGGTCATCTAAGGCAGGCATCAGCTTGACTATGTTGAAGACAAGGTGGAGCTAGCACATCCCAACCAGTAGCCAGAGTTGGTAAGCAAGCAGCCCTACTTGGCATTCAATCACATATGGCCCAAGTTGGCAGTGAGAAAGCTTCTTTAAGGGCCAAGTAGTCAAGATGTCTGAGGCATTCAGGTAGATGCAGTCCCTGGACTTATATTTGAGGATGGGGCACGTCTGCAATTGTAATACTGGATTATGTTGTTCTTGGCCTTGGTTAATGCTACCTTTCCCTCTTCTTGCACCTTTTAAGTTGACAAACTCATTGACAGACTCATTCTCTAATTGTTGTGCACATGATTTAAATTCCATCTAGAAAAAACAAGGACACCTGAGTTGAGGAGTGAATGTGGTTGTTGTATTGGAACTTGGCCTTGAGGAGAAGCTTGTCTTAGTTGTCCTGCCACTCATTGCAGAAGAGCCAGAGATACTGTTCCAACTCTTGTGTCATGACCTACCATGACTGGCCTCTGAGCCCTGGTCCTAGGACCCTCAATGCATTTTCTGGCAACCACTCCTGTGACCCCAACCCCAGGATAAACCCAGCCGGACCTCCAACACGGCCATCACGTCACACTGTGGCAATCTCCAGCACTTCCTTGGACATTACTGACAACTCTGCTGGGATATTACCAACATTTCCCGACGGCTCCCCAGACATTACTGGCATGACAAGCAACCTCACCTGCATCATTCCTCCCATCACGCCCATCATTCACTGCATCATGCATCATCACACATCATTCAACACATCATGCATCACTCCAGATCAACCTAGCATCCCGTACATCATTCACTGCATTACGCCTTACATGTGCTCCCGCCAGTTGCGCAGCACTAATGCCACAACTCCCAAAGCAACAACGCCACTACCGCACCCCAAACTGACACCCATGGGCCTCCTTTGTCTCCTCCTATGTCTCCTGAGCCGCCACTGAAACCTCGGAGCACATCCTCAGACCCGGTACTGAGACTCCCAGACCTTAGCATACCATAGTATATAAGCACCACCGTAGCACTTTGTACAGTAGTCTTGATATTGCCTAAGTATTCCTAGTATTCTTTGCCTTGTCTCCGGTCTTGTCCAATCAGCCTCGTACTTGTTCTATCTCATTGTCTCGTACTCGTCTCTATTACATTGCTTCATACTCGTTTCTCAATCTCTTGTATCTTGTCTTCCATACTTCTCTCTTCAATCTATTTGTTTCCTGCCTTATCTTTTCTGCTCCATTCCCTTTTGTCTCTCTATCCTGGCCTTTGACTTTCTGGTCTTCAACTTAATCGGCTCTGCACAGTTCTGCCTCACTAAAGCTTGGCTCTGCACCTGTCTAACTTTAAAACCCCAATCACACAAACCTTCTTTGTGTCCTCTGCACCGCGAAACAACCACCAGCACATCCGTACATTTACCGATTGTCCCAGACTTCCCCCATTCAGTCTATTTTGCCCTGGTGCTTGCTTCCTGCTTGCGCCTCCTACTATACATCCCAGTGCATCCTCCGTGCTCCAATGTACTCCTCCAACTCTTGGTAGGTCCACTTGTGTCTGTACCTGTCCGAGTCTGCTTTGTAAGGCCTTGCTCAGACTTGCTGAGCTTCCAGGTCAGCGGAACCTGGCATCCTAATTCACTTGTTTGGTCTGGCCATTGGACTGTGGATAGTAAGCGGTGGAGGTGTGGAGCTTCATCTAGAAGAGACAGTAGAGCTCCTAGGTGAACTTTGCTAAAAACTACAGGCCCCAGTTTGAAATGTAGGCATTGGAAAGGCCATGGAGTTTCCAGATGTTCCTCTAGTAGAGGTTGGCTGCACTCATAGTAGAGCAGGTGGTATGTGGTGCTTACTATAGAGGTCCACCACTACAATGACTGTGTCGTATTTGTAGGCATCCAAGAGTTCCATGATGAAGTCTACTGAGGCTATGCTCCAGCATTTGGCAGGCATTGAAAGGAGGTGCAGTTGTTCTGCAAGCAAGTGACACTGGGGCTTTGTTTGGAGGCAAAGGTTGCAGATGCTAGTGTAGAATTTGATGTAGCAAGACATCTGTGGCCACTAGTAGTTCTGAGAGACCAGTTCCAACATCTTCTAGCAGCTGGGATGCTCTGCAATCTGGGAGTTGTGGTGCTGCTTAACAATGTAGTGCTAGAAGTCAGGATTGTTTGGGACATAGATGCAGCCACAAAAGGTGAGGAGCCTGTTCTGGAGTCCTCACTCATTGGTATGTATGGACTTAGTAGCAGAAGAGCGCCTCACATGCAGAGCCAGAGCAGCTCATGCAACATAGTCTTTATGCAAGCCTCTCAATTTCTATGGTGAATGTTCTGAACTATATTGACTTTGTCTCCCTGGACCGCAACACTCTCCAAGGCATGAATAGCAAATAGCTTGGGGTGCAAGAGGATGATGTTGTCATTGTTTCCTGCTCCAGAGCCATAGTCTGTGCATTGGGAGAGAGTATCAGGCTTCCTCATGCTCTGACCCAGCAAGATACAAGGACCACCAGGCCTGGCAGCAATTGAGCTTCTTGGCTGTCTGGAAGTACTCCAGATTCTTGTGGTCTGTTCAGACTTCAAACTTATGCTGGGCCCCCTCTAGAAAGTGACACCACTTTTCTAGAGATCAGATGATAGCTAGCATTTACTTGTTATGGATCTCATAGTTCCATTTCATGGCATTGAGACTCTTGGAGTAAAAGGCAATGGGGTGCCACTTACTGTCCTTCCAGGACTGTTATGATAGAACAGCACCAGTAGCAAAGTCAGAGCTATCAGCCTCTATGCAAAAAGGCCAATTGTTGTTAGAGAAGAGGAGTACAAGCTTAAAAGTGATGGTGGACTTCAGGGCATCAAATACTTGCTGCTCCACATCTCTCCAAGCCTATGTTATATCCTTTCTGGTGAGGTTGAAGAGCAGGCATGCATGATGGAAGAAGTCCTGCATGAAGTGTTGATAGAAGTTGGTAAACTTTAGAAAGGCTTGTACTTTCTTTTTGTTCTGGGACTCTGGCCATTGAGTGATGCCAGCCACCTTCACTGAGTCTATCTCTGCCATGCCATGAGAAATGGTATTTGATTTGAATAACATGGGTGATCTGACAATATTCTTCTAAGGTCTTAGTGTAGATGAGGATATTATCAAAGTACATGCACACAACCCTCTCTGCAATGAGATCCTGGAATATATCATTCATCATCATCTGGAAAGTGGTGGAGCTGTTGGTGAGTCCAAAAAACATTACTAAGGGTTCAAACAGCTCATTGGTCTGGAATGCTGCCTTCCACTCATCTCCTTCCTGGATGTGCACATTGTTGTAGCCCCAGCAGACGTCTAACTTGGTGAAGTAGTGCACACCCTGTAGGTTGTTGATTAGCTCAGAAATGAGGGGGAGTGGGTAGTAATTCTTGACAGTCATTGCATTGAGCACGTAATAGTCCTGGACTAGTTGGGGGAAGCTATTCTTCTTCTTGATGAAAAAAATTAGAGATGCCACCAGTGACTTCAAGGAGCAAATGCATGTGGACTCCAAATTCTCTCAAAAGAATGCATTGAGCTCATCCTGCTCCTTAGGAGCAAGCAGATAAACCTTGCAGTTGGCAGGCTTTGAGTCCAGTAGGAGCTTGATGGCATGGTCCCACTGCTTGTGCTCCAGGAGAGAGTCAAACAAGGCCTTAGCAAAAATATTCTTGAAGTCATGAAAGTGCTCTGAGACTATATCCCAAAAAGGCCAGAGGAAAGTGTTTGCTGCAAAGGCCTGGGCCAGTCACTGGAATGTAGTCTGGCTGATCCTCTTCCATGCTTGCTGGAAGTCACAGAGTTGTAGCATAGACATAATCTCTGACCTTGATGGCCTCATCTGGGGGCTCTGGGTCCTGGGCAGGCAGAAATTCTCCCTTGCATTCCTCTTTCCATGCGGAGTCCCCTCCATTATGTCTGTTATCCTTGTAGAGGGCCTCTCTATGAGGAAACACCAGAGACAGAGGGTTCAACAGATCAAAGTTTATGAAAGAGAGGTAACCTTCCTGGCATGCTTGAATAGCTGCATGTTTCTACTTAGCAGTGTGTCGCTCTGTCTTCACCTCCTTGGTGCAGGTAGTGCAGCGTTGCAAGCACCAACTCATATGCACCTCTTCTCAAGTCTAGTGGATCTCTGGGTTATGCTTCTTAAGCTAGATGTACCCCAGAATCATGTTTTGTTTCCTGAGGCTGATAACGGCAAAGGTGGTGCATTCCATGTGGGACTTGTAATGCAGCACTAGGTTTACCATGGAGCAGATTGATCCTGCTTTGTTTTGTGTGCTGTCAATATTGTACACTGGGATAGGAGAGAGGAGGAGTCAAGCAGTGAGCTGGTGCTGTTTCATTGTAGCGGAGTGATGCCTCTAGTGCCTGAACAAACATTGTTTTAATTTTATTACTATTATTAATTTATATATATATATAAATATTTAGTATTACAGCTGATTTAATCATTTTATTTTTGTTTAGTACTACATTGACAATAGACCAAGACTAGTCTGACTCAGTGGAGACTGAATTGTAAGCTATCAAAAACCATAACTATTGTTACATTTTTTTGAATCTTCTAGCTAGGATCTATTGCCTAGCCACCAATATTGGACAGTCAGAATGTTTGACTAAACTCAATCAGCTTCTTGAGCTTTGCACACAGCCACACCATGCAAATTTTAGATAGGAGATATTAGATGAGCAACCCTATTTCTATGGCCATGACAAGCAGTGGACAAATTGCCTATGAGTTGTTGGAAAACCCAACAAGAGACCAGGAAGGAGGGCCA
>QLOM01017620.1:0-64437 GCA_003313785.1 Termitomyces sp. MG148 | reverse complement strand
AATTAGATGAGGGCAGCGAGGACGAGCTGGACGAGAAAAGAAAAGAAACGACTAACACAATCAAGACTCCGGAACAACACAAGTTTAGATTCACGAAGACACCGTCGCAAGTGCTTGGACATTGTGAACAAGACGAGTATGAAGACGATTATAGGCCACTGAAACGTGCTCGGATGAGCGCTGATGATTCTGGCAAAGGAATGACGCTCGAGCTGGATAGACCTTCGTATGGCTCTGACGATAATCAAGACGACTCACTGGACACGACCAGCAAGATACCGCAAGGTAGCTATCAGGACGACAGCTATATGACGACGAACGACTTGAAGATTGACTATAACGACAAAAACATGAAACGAACGATTGAAAGATATGACCATACTGACGTCTTTTTCGCAAACACTAATAATGACAGCTCGAACTGGATGCCTGTCGAAGATGAGCTCCCAGGTCGAAGCCAGCAAGGATCTTTAGAACATTCACCCTCGGACGAATCCTATAGACCCTATACTGAGGCCACTGAGGTACCATTCAATTTCGCTGACGACGGCGACTCGATGTTCCATCCAGACCAGACCTCTCCAGATGCACCAGTTGAGATATGGGACCGCAACAATGTGGACAACCACATGATTGCGAACTTTCACGTTCCTCAGCACACTATAGCACTTGAAAGTGGCCGACATGTGGTCGCCGACCCCGAAGGCCATCATCGATCAAGTTACAAGGATACTTTCAAGAGCTTGAATTTAGACCTCGCATCACATTCTCTTAAAATTGAAGACTTTGCTAAATTGCGTGCAAAAACGATTACGAATAATTTATATCTTACTGACAAGTCAACTGGAACAACCAATTCTCAAGAGCGAGACGAGCCATTGCCAAGGATACTGCATAGGACTACGCCGCCAGACCTATATGATGATAAGACTGTTCAGATACCTTTACACTTTCCACGGCCTCGAACGATACACAAATACATGGCTTCGGTAGATCTTCTTCAAAAACGACTTCTTGTTCGGTCGCTTGCGTCAGAGTGCCTTGTAGAACTGGTGGAGCGCGACTCTCTCGGTGGCGCAGACCTTATAATTGATCCGCACACTGCGGTGGTCTTCACTTGTCTGTTTTCCCTCTCCGCCCATTGTAATAAGCTTCTGGAAAGACTTTCAACGCAATCGTGGCGCTACAAACGTGTATTGATCGTTTTTGAGGCATATCCGGAATCCAGATCGTTTAGGCAAGGTCAGAAACAGGGTCTCACAAATCCAGAACCGGAATTGAGTGCGTATACGCCCCCAATTGTGAAAGCTATCAAGCGGTTTCGTAGAGACTTAGCTATCGCAGAGGGTTGCGGTAAAAAGTCGGTAGCGTGTGATGTGTGGTGCGCCTTTCCAAATTCGGTCAGTGAGGCGGCGACATGTGCAAGACTCTTCGGGGACGAAGCAGAGCGAGCAGATTGTACCGAAGGTGCATTGTGGGGAAATCGAGAGTGGCTGGATGCTGATGAGTCTGAGGTACGTTCACTTGATTATGTCATAGATGACGGTCATAACATTGGCGTTAGGAAGAGAAAGATTTGGCCTTATTTAGTGGAATGAATCACTTTTCTGCGGCCATTGTGCTCTGCCAGATGACCTTTCAAGTGTTCCTCGATGTCGGGCCTGAAGAGAGGCTTGCTATGGTCGGACCCTTGATTGGAAATGATGCCATGGTCAGTATTGATCTAGTACCTCCTAATCTGTAATACTCACATGTTATTGCTAGACCGCGTTCAACTTGGAGATCGAGGAGCGACTGCAAGTAATAGATGAAGACGCAGCTCATGTTATGTCCTGTGCTTGAAATAGAACACGATTTTCAGAGTGCGGAATGACGTCAGTTCTCCTCAATCGTCTGAATGTCTTAAACGATACTAGAGACATATAACGGACTTGACGTTCTGTATTAGAACCCAGATCAGTCAAGATGAACCGTGCATCTGTAAAAGCCCTCAGAAGTGAAATTGCCCAAGAAGAAAAGGATGAAGAGGCCCTCCTTCGACATGCAATAAAGGACATTTCTCTGGCTACCAAACAACAACAGAAGGCGCGCAAGGCAAGCTTGTTCCTTATACAATCGCACTGGTCTATAGATCTATGACATAGGCACTACGCAAGGCGGACAATCTGGTCGCTAAATTAGGGAAGAAGGAAACTGTAGCGACAGCCGCAGTTCAAAAAGCAACCCATAAACATGATATTGCAGCCACAAACTTTCGGTCAGCTCAACGAGATGCTGAGGTATATTGACCCCTTATGTGGCATTCACTGAGTAATGTCCCCCTTTTTTGTAGCTTAAACGACAAGAAGAAACGAGGCTGCAGCGAGAACTGGACGAAAAAAAGGCAAAACTCGATACCGCTGTACAAGACCAGAAGATTCACAAAGTAAAGTATTATTTATTTATGAAAGTTCATCGAGCTTATTTCGTGCTGGTTCGTAGCAGAGACGTCAAACCAGACTACTTGAATTGGAGCGTGGCGGAATTGCCAATTCAGCTGCTGCTAGCGGTGTAGCTGGAACACACGTTACTCACCCGACTGGTGCACAGGGCGAAGGTGCCAATGCTGGGATAGGAACGAACGTCGGCACTCATACCACCGAGCACACGGCTTCTAACACCATTGGAAATGGCACTGGGCAGCAAGGCACTAGTTCTCAGATGCCTGGTACTAGAGATGGTGATCCAGCTCATGCTGGCCATCATACGACAGAAGCTGCGACTGTTGGCGCTGGTTTAGGCGGGCATGGTGCTCAACATGACATCCCCGGACAAGGCCATGGCGATGTAGACGGCGATAGAGTCAGACAAGTCCGCGCATCTGGGGATCAAGCCACTGCGGAGCCTCCAGGCATTGCTCATCGCTCCGACGCTGGTATCGGCACCGGTGGTGTCTATGCTGGACAGCGTGCCGTTGGTCACGACAATTTTCAACCAACAAGTCTTGAACCTGGCACGAACGTGGGACAACCTGCCATTCGTGGTGAGAGCGGACCCTTCGGTGCTAGAGATGTCTCTGCCCAATCGAATCAAATCAGGCAAATCGGGGATGACGCCGGCATGCAGCGCGGACCCCACACTGGTTACCCACGTGAAGGCCCCGGAGATTTTGGTGGGCCCGGCAATATCACCGCTACGGAACCCAAACAATTTGCTGGAGAACAGGCCATTCCCGCATCGGCTACAGGCTACCAAAGTGCTCCTATGGGTACTGGTTACGGCGGTGCTGGCGGTGAGAATCTGGGATTCCGTGGAGATCCTATGCTAGGTAGTAGTGGTACTGGTGGCAATCCGGGTATTCGATCCGGAGGTGCCCAGGATTCTGGGGGTAGGAGTGGCTCCCATGAATTCATTGGGGAACACAATATTGGGCTGGGTAGCTCAGGGGAGCCCAGATACGGTGCTGAGCGTATTGGGCAACAGCAGTACATCCATCATGGCACCGGTATTGGCGGCAGACAAGGTGCCGGTGAAGAATCAGAGTTCAACAGGGATCGCATGGCTATGGGAAGTGCTGGCAGGTTTGATCCAGGAATGAAACAGTGGGACATAGACAACAGAGCGCGGGGTTCGATGATCAGCAACCAAGGGTTCGGAGAAGATAGTATGCCTGGTGGATATACGCAAGGCGCGGGGAGTGGCGGATTAGGCATTACGAAAGAGCGTTTCCAATCGTAATCAGTTTATCAGCAACCCAGTAATGTATTATTATATCTATTTATGACTCAATACTGTATTCTTATTGCATTGTACTCTCGTTGTGTGGCAATGATGTTCACGACTCGAAGTTGGTTATCATGAATTTTGAACGTCGTTTTGACCGTTAATGAAATCAATACGCATCCTCAAGTTTCAGACGATTTCGCGCGAACTGAATTTCCATTTGTTTTTAAAGTTTACACGGCTCAGAAAGTAGTACATTGATGACGCTTTACAAGAACACGCAAAGAAACATCAGGATTCACATGATTAGACAACCTCCTCGTCCTTCGTTCCGCCTCCTTTCTTCCAATTCTCTGGCAGCGCGCTCCTGCCTTTCATCGAAACGACGCTGATACTCGTCTCGCATTCTTTGTTCTTGCTGTCGAAAGGCAGCAAGTCTTTGTGCAACTTCTGCCTCTCGACGCTCTCGCTCGCGGACTGCAGCTTCCCGTGCATGTTGATACACATTATGAAACATTTGTTCCGGTATTTGGGCAGGTTGTGCTTGTCTGGGTGGAGGAGGTAGAAGCCTTGGCGCGTAAATGTTATCCTCTTCATTGAGCTCATGGTGTAAAGCGACTGCGTGTTGTAGATCAAGATTCTGTCGATCGCCATCCCCATCAAAGGCACCACCGTGGACATCTGCTAGATGAGGGTATATTTGGTTTACCGGAAAGGATTTGACACAAATCCAGCATATATGTGCGCCACAACGGCAGGACATGTGGTTGCAACCCTCAATTTTCTCGATGTAAACAGAACACACAGGGCACCGTTTGACGCCATTCGTCGTTGCCCACCTATCATTTAGCTGTTCTTCTTGATGGGCCTTTCGATTGCGCCTGTCTTCGCAGGACATTCCTTCGTGAGCCTCCTCGTGACATGACGAACAAACCTCAGCGAAGCATGACGGACACTTGAGTGTTGACTCGGTGTTGGCGCGATAGATTTGAGTGCAATCTGGAGTAGTACAGTACCTAAATTCTTGGGGATGCTGATCGAGATAGGTGGAGAATACCACCTCGATGAGGTTTTCAAATTGCTGGGGTGTCAGAAAACGTCGAATGGTAGGGATAGATATGGGGGCTTTACATTTGGCTTCGTCACCCATGCAAAGGAGCGGGAAAATCTTCGTCTCCGCTGCAGAAGTAATATAATGACGGATGCAGGCGGTACAGTAGACATGTTTACATCCAAGAGGCAATGGATCCGAGACTGCGTCGTAGCAGATGGGACATACGTTGTTGCTCGAATCAGAAAAGCCGAGATCTTGATCGGTCAATGATTGATTTATGAGGTTGTCCAGGGCGTGTCTTGCTTCCTCTCCGCCAGGAATCGTAAGTTTGCAAGGGGTCGACGCCAAGTCGAGGCTTACAGAGTCTTCACCAAGGATGTCCCTCAGAGCAGCTAGACCCTTGCGAACGAAATAGCCAACTGACTGTCTTTTCAAAAATACAGTCCACTCCTGTTGCCCAAGTCGTGCGACTTCTTCCTTTATCAATTGGCGTGCTCTTTCCTTTGCTTCACCCTCTCCATATATCCTCAAAGATCGAGTTCTGAAATCGCAGCGTACGTAGGCCCTGGTGGAAGAGAAAACTTTGGCAAAAAATTCTCGCCCTTTGGACGACAGGAACGATCTGTGCCAGTAGGTATCTAGTTTCTCGCCAGAAGCCAGTGTTTCAACTCTGACTTTGAGTGCTCCAACAAGCTTCTTATCATTTCCAGATAGGCGAATAAATGCCACATCTCTGGAAGGAGGGAAGTCGATATAAACTCGTGGCCCCTTTTCGCTGTCTTTGGCGAAGCTGTCCCAAAGCCGTTGCTGAGCTTCATATTGCTGAATTGGTATAGTCCTTCTGAAGTAGAGAGGTTGAGGAAGGTGGGTTCGAAAAGTAGGATATTCAGGCCGCAAGCGTTTACCATCAAGGGAGTCGCGAGCGGTGTTTGCATCTTCCCAACTGTCAAAGCGCACCTTTACTGTAACAATGCCTTCAACATTCGCATCGGTGACATTGTCAAACGACTTCATCTTAATGCGGGGAAGAGAGATTAAGTGCTGTCGAAGGTCCTGTAAAAGTTGTTGTAGATCATAGGTATTCGATTTGATTGGTCGGACAGATAGACTTCTTCCAGCCATAGATGACACGTCAAAGACCGGAGTATCTATAGGAAGACCCATAATCTTGACGGAAGCAGGAATATAGTAGCGGAGGGCGGCGCCTGTAGGGGGGCGGTTCATCTCGACTTTAATCCTGCGACCACCCACCATCTTTCCGTCCATCGCTTGCTGGTTTTGACGAGCAGTTTCCATAGAAGAATAGTTCACAATCATGTTTAGAGAGGGTGCAAACCAAGTAATTGTCAAAGTATCAACTGGTCGGTTGTTTGATTCACCCATAGCATTGGCGGAAACGATTTCGCTGACTTCAGATGCCATTGTTTTGTCCCTAAATTCGGTTCCATCGAGGGCAAAGACAACCAATCTACCTGGATCGGCACGGGTGAGGACTTTTGCCTCAGCGTGGACGTCATGAGTCTGCAATGAAAGAATATGCACGTCATCTTGGCTCATACCATGCTGGGTAAAGAGGTCGAGAATTTCATGTCGTTTAGCATCGGTGGGAAGATTCCTAATGATGATACGACAGGACTCGAAGCCGCTGACAAGGCTTTTTACTTCTAAACCCGCAGAAAATGTGGCCAGAGTGGATCCGAGGACAACGTGTTGTGATGTGACTACAGCCTCGTCCTTAAATCGGAGGGCTTCTCGCTCTGCAAGCTGAGCCTTTCTCGCAGCCTCTTCTTTTGCGCGTTCTTCTTGACGTGATGCGGCTGCTTCCTGAGCCTCTCGCGCTCGGGCAGCTCGAAGCAGCTCTGCCTTTAAGCGCCTCTTTTCCTTTTCTGCTTCTGCAAGGCGCTCCTTTTCCTGCTTTCGAGCTGCGTCCTCTGCAGGGTGTGCCTCTTGTTGGGTATTTGGACGCTTCGTATTCTTGGTATGGGTAGCTTGATCTTTTATTGCGTGGCTCTTCGGTTGATCAGGACTATGCGCTAAAATCGCTAAAACAAAACAGAAAGAGGAACATAATGAGCTTTTTTTGTCTCTGTACCGGCATCGATTACCGAGCTTACATTTTGCCTCTTTCCACTCAGTACGTGGTTGCGAAGAACAAGCTTTCTTGACATTGGACGACAATGATTTGTGGTCGCTAGATTGTGGGCGTCTAAATGATTGTCGATGTAATGATAGATGCCAGCCGCAGAAACAATGATAAGATGTCGCACCTTTCCCCCACGAAGCCATGGGGTCCAGTGCCACTTGAAGAGGCTTGTTCTTTGACACCGTTTTCGGTCCTAATTACCTGTCAAACTTGGTCAGGATGGGAGATGACGAAGGAGTAACGATGAGGACACTTACCGGTGCTTGATGCTGGAACTTGCATTGTTCTCCGTAGCGACATTTGCCAAGCTTAGAGAACTCTCTGCAATATCCATTGGTATTGTTTGGACTGTTGGGAACGAGAATGGCGGCCTTCATAGAAGATCTGACTCTTTCGTGTGGCGCTGTAGAGGGGTGTGTGGGATGCACCTTCTGGCCAGAGTTAGACGCCATGGTGGGGGAAGGGAAAGAACCAGCTGACTGGTCAGCCAGCGCTCGAGGTTAAGAAGAAACCTCGACACGGGCGGCAAACAATTACCTTTGTACTTGAAGCGCCAATGAGGCGATCGAGTCAAACCTAATTCGTGTTCATTCACATGGACACGAAAGATAAGGGTATATTCACTGTCAAATACAAAAACATTTCTCTCGTACAAGAGATGGCGGGAACCAACATAGAACATCTCATGACAAGGACCTATCCCAAATGATGACAACATTAAGCGCCCACCTGGCATCTAACTTCCCAAGACTTCGAACTTAGGTCAGGGTCAAGCATGGGACGTAAACACCTACACAGCACCTTTACCCGATCACGCGCACGCTTCACAACGGCAATAATGTACCCGAGCTTGATGTGTAAAAATTAAATCTTCATATCCATGGAATGGTCCTCTTTTGGACGTCCGAAACGCAAGTAGGCGCCGGTACAGGATTGAAGTGGACTTGTAACAACATAGGCGAAGGCATTACTAGAAACAGCGAGATAACTTGGGAACTTGAATTTTTTTTGGCTATTGAATAGGGTCCAGTCATTGTGGGTCTTGTAGCATAGGTAGAATTGAAGACGAAAACTTGACGGAGGCCAGGAAAAAAAATAAAACCTTTATCTTCGCCATATTGCCCTTGACCTGACCGCTTTGACATCTTGACTGACCAGCCCGCAACAGAAACGATATTGCACTAAAATAGATGTAGCAAACTGCGGTCCTGTTTCTACCAGCGAGGATTCTCTGCGGTAACCGGGGCCGGACCCGGTGCTGAAGGAACTGGGGCATCATAATCGCGGGCCCGGGAGGGGCTGCTGCCACGTGGGGGGCTTCTTGAATAACTCCTGCGACGCCTGTAATCAGGTGAGTAACGACCACCTCGTGAAGTGGGCGGGCTACGCCTCTCGCGCCAATCTCTATTGTCACGGCCATAATAATCACGGTCCCTTTCCTTGTCACGATCACGACGACCATGGTCGCGCTCGCGCTCGCGATAAAAGTCGCGATCACGGTCACGATCACGATCACGGTACGAGTCCCGTCCTGAGCGACGGTGACCCATATATTCCCCGGGAGTGGGCGCATGCGGGCGATCTGTCACTGAATAGTCGACCCGAATGCGACGACCATTCAAATCCTACCATAAATGAGAAAAAACAGGTCGACTTTGAGAAAAAAGATAGACTGTACAATGCCGTTCAACTCCTGAATGCAACGCGTGGCCTCTTCAACTGTAGACATTTTGATGAAGCCGAACCCGCGAGAACGGTCAGACTATTTCGAGCATCCGTAAATATCAAGTCACAGAAGTCAGACAAAGCCGAAACTCACCCGTTGATCATATACAATTGTAACCTTTTCAACACGACCAAAGCGACTGAATTCTTCGTCAAGATCACGCTCTTGGGTACGAATGCTGAGTCCGAAAACCCCGAGAACGTTAGACGGATTGGGAGCCTGCTGGTAACTGTAAGGATACACTGCTCAAAGTGAAAATATCAAGTTCAACCGACAATTG
Organism: Termitomyces sp. MG148; assembly: GCA_003313785.1. Classification (NCBI taxonomy): domain Eukaryota; kingdom Fungi; phylum Basidiomycota; class Agaricomycetes; order Agaricales; family Lyophyllaceae; genus Termitomyces; species Termitomyces sp. MG148. The sequence goes on along the minus strand of QLOM01017620.1, from coordinate 55,532 downwards.
GAGCGTGTGGAGGGCGCCTAGGTGCCACAGGAGAGCGACGACGATAAGGACTCCTAAAGCCCCGCTCGCCGTTGCTCCGGGCAGTAGGACTGCGAGAACGAGAGCGGCCACGTGGAGGGACAGCATCACGTTCTGCAGGAGTAGGCGCCAATGGAGGGGCGGTGTAAGCGTCAGAGTATGGATCGACAGCAGGAGCAGCAGGATCTCCGTACTACAACAGACATAACAAATCCACTCAACACAGACTTTGACTGACACTTACCATGATGGTTCAACTTCAACAGCTGTTGCCTCTTGTTTGGCTCCAAAAATTATTTACAGTCCCGCCACATAAGCGCCCATACCACGTCCTCGTCGCAGAACGCGTGTCTGTTCCTCACTACAACTCAGGACAAAGCGACAGAGTCTCTTATCAATACGTTTGAATTTCCTACGAACTTCCCCGGGGTCTGACGCTTCCAACACTCGGAATGCGGTCATGCATTCAGTCGGAGCGTGAACTATAATCCACCAACTGCACAGTTGATCAAGCCTCTGTCAACAGCCAACAAGTCCAAACACATAATCCGGCAAGAACCAAGATGGTGAGCTCGCTGTCGTTGGTGGTGGCGACGCATCCAAATACTCATGTTGCTGTCTCTAGGGTATCGACATCGCACGCCATCACGTCAAGAAAGGTAACCGGACCGCACCCAAGAGCGAGGATCCGTATTTGCTCCTCCTTGTCAAGGTATAGCCGGCCTCGACCTTATTTTTGTACCATCGTCTCAACGTTTTGCAGCTCTACCGCTTCTTGGCCCGTCGCACGGATTCGGCGTTCAACAAGGTTTTTGTCTTTGAGATGGCTCGACGGGTGTCCACTGAGTGCTTCTGTCGTTCTAGGTCATCCTCCACCGCCTCTTCCTGTCCAAGATCAACCGCCCTCCTATTTCCCTGTCCCGCATCATTAAAGAGACCTCAAACGCCAGCGATCGTGATTCCAAGATCATTGTCACTGTTGGAACTGTGACCGATGATATTCGCCAGCTCGAAATCCCCAAACTTACCGTCGCCGCTCTCCGCTTTACCCGCGCTGCCAAGGAGAGGATTCTGAATGCAGGCGGTGAAGTTTTGACCCTCGATCAACTTGCTCTCCGTGCGCCGACTGGTGCTAACACCATTCTTTTGCGTGGTGTGAAGAATTCAAGGGAAGCCGTCAAGCACTTCGGCATGGGTCCCCACAAGCACAAGAAGCCCTACACCATTTCCAAAGGTCGCAAAGTACGTTTTGATGGTTTGTCATCTGTATGTGTCCTTATACCCTGTACAGTTCGAGCAAGCTCGTGGTCGCCGAAAGTCTCGTGGATTCAAGGTTTAAGCGATCTTTCCTCAAAATCGACACGGGAGCTGGCTGCACATCCCATAGTTCGACCTTGGTGGTGGTTTTATATGCAACATGTTGTGGTTACTTTGTTACAGTATGCACTCATTCCCATTGCATGCAAATCACAAACTTGGACAGCACGTATGTAAGAGTTCTGATGAGCGTAAAAACTCCAAATCTATCAATCATGAGTATTGCATGAGTCTTGGAACGTGTTCTTTGTCTCATAATGTTTCAACGACGCTAATTGCGAATGATTCCCAATCTTCATGATCTGCAAAAAATCAATTTTTACGTCATTAAGCTTGACTGTGTCATCAGAGAATTTTCTTTTCTCTCACGTCTATGCTGAAATGCAAAGAGCTCAGCAGACTTCCAAAGGCTGCGAGCGGAAAATATGTGAATGTATGTCTCCTTCTTCTATCAACAAAAGACCGGTCTAATGAAACTACAATCATAGTTCCGTAGACAGACTCCTGGCTGTACTGCCGAGCACTTCAAGCTTGGGAACACGTTCCCTTCAGACTGCCTAGATCCGTCTCATCCAGCGACTAGAACACCAAAGAATTACTTTCCAAACATCAGAAGTGATATTCTGGGCATCAGAGCAGTACCTTTCGCTACGTTGTCCAAACCGGAGCAAGTTTGGACAACACCTTCTAATATCCCCTTCGACACTTGGACTGAGCGTGTACAGCGGCTGCTCAATACAAATGATGATCCAGAGAAAGAAGGAGAGGAACGCTTGGAAGTTGCGCCGATTATCTTGAATAACGCGAGGGAGAATGCCATCCCAATGTCCTTCGTCAATGCAACAAGCAAGAAGCGAACAAGCAACAAAAAACACATTCGCGGAAAGATTGCCTCTAGACTCAAAATTGCGATTAATCTTATTGTTTCACGCGGTGCAAACGTGACAAAAGTCGACGGGAAGCCGAAGCTGATTATGGATGAGGAAGAAGCAGAGAAAATGTCCGACAAGTGGTTGTCTCCTGGTGAGTTGGGTTACCTTGTTCCCTATCTTCTAATGCTTGAAACTGTGATCAGGTTGGACGTACATTTTCTTTCCTTCGCTCGAAATCTATCGTATGCCGTACCATGAAATGATACCTCTGTTGCGCGAGTCACTCCAACGGATCTATAATCTATCACAAGATTTCGAAAAGAAGTGGGCTTCTAGTGCGACGAATCCGAGAAAGGTTTCGCCCACTTATTCTCCCTATCATACACGGAACCCTGCCCAAACTGGAAACTATAATCCTAGAAAACCTTTCCAAAACCGTGGCCCTACACAAATGACTTATCGAGCTTACTCAGTCCGACGCCGTCCTGCAACCTATTCTATAAACTATCCTGATTCTGAATCCGGAAAGGACAGCGTATGTATTTGTGATCAGTCGTATAATCTTGTCTCATTTCCGTAGTTTGATGCTAAAGTCTCCCGCAAATGCAATCGCGATGACTTGACGACGCCCGAGAGATGTCAACCTGAGTCGCCAAAGCCTTTTCCTCAAACTCAACGATCGAATAAGCCTGACAAGACGCCTACACGAGTGCCCAAGCCCGAAAAAAGTATCAAGACTCCTCACAAGAGAAAATCTGATCCAATTTCCAAACCTGGAGTAATACGTACAGTAGTACGTCTCCTTGTTACTACTCGAAAACCGTAGATCTTATGTTTCGTTACAGCGTCTTGGCGATGTGGTCTTTCCCATCTATGCATCTCCCATACCCGAAAATAATCGCTCGAAAATCATTCCCGCGATCAGAGAAGATGACTCCAGTATTACAATGCTGAAAAATGTGAGAGATGATGCTATACTATTGCTTGACAAATCACAAGAAGTTTGTTGTCCTATTCTTTTGATATACTCCCGACGTTGATCCTCATTCCATCTGTATAGTTACGTGCTTTAAAGCTCCAGCGAGAATCGGAGAGGCGGCGCATCACAATCGAGGAGGCGCAGCGCCGAGAACCTCTAGGTCTCGAGTTCATCGGGTTCGACTCACGGCCAGACCCCTCCTATGACCCTTTCACAGACATAGAACCAAGTCCTCAGCCTGCTGAAGGCCCAACGCTCCCTCGCAAGGCGTTACTTGACTTGCTTAATACTACTGCGACACTCAGCAAATCGGCCGACAAGTCACTGAATCGCTCCTCCAGCCCCTCTGATGCCGATTTTTCTCCATTTGAACCCACATCTACTACACCCCTCGCGCCCGAACCCGAGCCCAAGGCTGACGCTACATCGCTGAACGTTTCCCCTGCTGAAACGCGAAAGCTCGAGGATCTAATTCAAGCATTTGATCCCTTCCAGTCTGACGAGTCAGATGGCTCTTTTATCAAAGCTACTTTTCCACCTTCCGGACCCGGCACGCCTTCTACCTCGATAAGAGGCAACGGAAGATGATGGCCTCCTGGACACTATTCTAGAACTTTTGCAGCACGGATTGTGGTTGAAGGGTGCTAGCTGGTGCAAAGGGGCTCAAGCGGAAGCTTTAATAAGTTACGCTCATTCCCACACACCGCGCCGAGTGCATTATCGCATTATCGCTAATCAACGCCTTGAATGTAGATGGGGCGTCTAAAGACACCAGATACCTTTTTGTCTTAAGATACTGTTTCCACTAGGGTTTCGAAAGATCATTTGAGAAAGGTTTACTCAGGCAAGGGTCATTTAGTGGTGAATGTGTTGTAGTCGAGTGTACATTGTAGTTATTATGTCTCTGCCATGGAGAAGCCCTCTGTGAAGGACGTTTGATGAATTCAACTGTCAAAGTTCTTGTGTAAATCTATCTAATTCTCAGGATTTATTATCTTTTTACCACCTCATTCAGTATTGTTACAGCGTTTTGTCTGCCTCGCTTGATCTACACATATATGGGTCACAATTGTGAGGCAGAGGTCAACCTTTCAATTTTGATGCAGTTTATTCCCTAAATAATGTCTGTCATGTGACTTGATTTTAAATTTCTTGCTGCTCCCTGCAAGAGTTTGGGTATCAGTAAATCTTGCTTGATCCTAGTGCCTCTGATCGGCAATTTGCTATGCCCAGAGAGAACAGAAAGCGCGGCAAGAAGGTTAAGAAAAGAGTGGATGAATTGAACGAAACACGTCCACCCCAAGAACCACAAGCCCAAGAACCAACTAGTGGACCATCCTGGATACGTTCCGCTCCTCGTCATGACCCAGAGAACAATGAATTTGATGCTGAAGCTCCCTTTGGATACGTGGATACCGACGTGAAAGCCTACTTCCGGACCGTTGACGTTCAAATGCGTGATTGGCAAGTTCAAGAAGATCAGGAATTAGCCCAAGACAACGACCCAAACGAAGGTACGTTTTACCCTATGTTGGAGAGCGACAGACTATGACATATTGGATATATTTAGAACGACGCTTGTTCTTCGTCGCCGCGTTAACAGAAATGGGAGGAAAAGAGAAGCAACTTGCGACTGATCCAGACTGCTCTGTGATTCTGGAGAGGATGACATATTCAATGGATGACTTTGTGAGACGGGTGTTCCTAGACAGTTTGACTGGTTCGTAAGTTGCTACGTATGCCGCGTCGGACGTCCAGGAACTGATTAATTCTTAGTTTTGAGGTTTTGCTCAGACACCGTTTTGCTTCGCATGTGTGTCAGACTTTATTCTCTGTCGCGAGCCAGACAATATCCAGAGAGGTAAGGAGGTACTTAAACTCAGGGAAATAGCCTGACTGTCAACTGAAGAGTCGTGATATCTTTCCGAACGTACCGGAAAATCCAGACAAGGGCGAATTAAGAACCATGACACAACTCGTAGTTGATGCTACAGAGGTCAGTCCTCTCCTTTTTGTATTCTATTAATTATCTCAAAAATCCTCAGGAAATTCTTCCCTCTCTTTCTTCTCTTCTGATGGATCCATTTGCTTCTCATGTTGTTCGTGCGCTGTTGATACTGCTTTCCCCCAACGTCTCTCCATCAGGTGCCATAGGGCAGGGCACAGTACGCTCCAAGAAGAGCGCTGCGTGGAAGGCAAAACAGGGACCAATGAGGTCCGTGTTCACCGATGAGAAGGGCAAAGGGAGAGAAGTGGCTTCCCAATTGAGACCTGCTGAATTCAAAGACCTGACTCGACGGATTGTCAATCTATTGAGAACAGAACTTGGGGCAAACGAAGTGCGTGCCCTTGCTGCCAATAAAGTTGCAAGCCCTGGATTGCAGGTTGGTTGACCTAATCTTCCGTGATTAAGACTTACTTGGACCGTTCTCAGACGCTGTTGGAAGTTGAAGCAGACTGCGGCATGACTGATGAACCGGATTCACTCATGGACAGAGTTATGGTGGGAATCATTTCCACGTGCGGTATGTGCGTTTGGTTTTTCCAGCCTCTCTTTTTGACTCATAAGCATTCAGTCAATAACTCCGGTGCAGTAATTGAATCAACAGATTACCTAAATACTCTCTTGCGCGATCCAACTTCTTCCCATCTGCTTGAGACCATTGTAACGCGTTCTCCCGATAAGGCATTTGTAGTTCTCTGGGACATATATTTCAAAGGAAAACTCCACAGGTTGGCAAATCATCCTGTTGCTAATTTTGTAGTAGCAAAGGCATTAGAGAGGGTTGCGCCCGAGCAACTGTCTGAAGCCTGTGAAGAGCTGAACGGCACGTGGAACAAGTTGATAGGTGGGTTGCTTAAGAACTAAGCGTGCACATCATTTGATCCAGTTTTTTTCTACTTGATAGCTTCGTCGAAGACTGGTGTTCTACGTGCTGCTATTGATCGAAGTGCGGTTCTTCACTCCTCAGAACACCTCATTTGTGAGGTTTGTCAACGATCTATCCCAGTTTTTCTTGGCTTTGATATCCCAAACATAGGCAGTTTATTCCGCTTTTGGTTTGACGGCTGAAGAGGACCGCATCAACCTGGTACCGTGTGTTTTACACTTGCTATCATTACAAGTTAGTTCGCTCCTTCCTTGAATCGGACACTACTGACGTGACGTTCAGGAGTACAAGGCATTATTGGATTCACAGACAGCTCCTGATTCTGCAAATACACCGTCTCAGCGGCGTAACCGATCAGACGCTGAAAACAACTTTGGTGGGTCGAAGGTTCAAGGGTCCATACTCTTACAGTCCCTCCTTCGACTTGCTGCACCACATAATGATATTGTCGTTGCAAAGTAAAGTATCTTACGGGCCATGTATCAACGGTTTGCTTAAAGTTCTTCAGCATCACGGCATTACCAATGAAGGAACGAATCAAGATGGCGCATGACGCTAGTGGGTCTCGTGTCTACGACGTTTTCCTTGAATCTCCTACCGTCCCCTCGAAAGCCAAGCGTGAGCTTATCATGGAATTCATCGGCCACTACCATGTTCTTGTCGATGACCGTCTGGGAAGTCGCGTAGGTGACCGGTGCTGGGCTTTCGCTGATACCTACCTCAAGGTATGTATACATTACACTGGTTCTGATTCAAACTGACTTTCTCAACGTGCCTCCTTCAGGAGAAGATTGCCCGCAGTCTCTTCGTTCATGAACAGTCCCTTGCGGCTTCTTACTACGGGAAGTTTTTCGCGCGAAACCTCAATCTGTACCTTCTGCAACGACGCCCAAATGAATGGAAGACGATGCAAGCTGATCGAAAGCGAGCACAAGAAGCCACCAAGGATTTTTCGGCACCTTCCGACCCGCCAGAAGGTGCTCACCTAAACGTGGAAAGAAAATCTGCCAAGCGAAAGAGACATGCTCAAGGCGAAGATGAAATTGACGCAGTCTTTAATGCCTCCTTGGGCAAACGGATAAAAAAAGCAGCTTTGAATCAATTGAAACCGAGGGAGCCGAATGTTAACCAGGGGCCAGCAACTGATGGTCTCCAGACTGTGTTAGGCGCAATCAAGTCTGCTCCAAAGGATGAAAGAGGCAACAAAAAACGAAACAAGGGTTTGTTGTAATATCCTGAGATTTCGACTTAAAGAGTGTAGAATACTCAGGCATACCATGTCTATCTAAATGTACGTGATCAGTCAATGAATCACTTGTCAATGGGTGCCTCCTCAATTATAATTAATATACGTGGCAAGCCAAGTAAAGCGTCGAGGGAAGGATATTAAATATCTATTCAATGGATCAAAGATTTATTCGAGTATGATCTTTCATCCTTATTGAGACCATACCCTAGACGTGTTCCATGTTACTATGCCTAACCTGAACTATGTTGATATATGATTGATAGATACATAACGAAATATGATACGTAACGAAATATGATACATAACGAAATATGATACATAACGAAATATGATACATAACGAAATATGTACATAACGAAGTATGATACATAACGAAGTATGATACATAACGAAGTATGATACATAACGAAGTATGATACATAACGAAGTATGATACATAACGAAGTATGATACATAACGAAGTATGATACATAACGAAGTATGATACATAACGAAATATGATACATAGCGAAATATCATTGCGAGAAAAACAGTCTTCAAGGCGGTGAAGTCATATATAGAGGAGTAGTCAACTATGGTCGAGCACGCAGCATTCTTCGACCACAATACCATGGTTGTAAGCTAGGAGGTCCTTTAAAACACTCATGAGGGAGAGAATGAGGTAAAGGTTGGCGAATAAAAGCAGAGAATCAGAAGACCATAATAAGCTCAAACGTTCAACATGAGTTTACCGAACGCATGCGAAATTTGTGACCGTCAAGTGGAATAACTCCATCTTGAGCTTGAAACACGAGAAGTGTCGACGTCATTATGTAGTACATGCATCCGACTTATGGACAGTGACTGCGTTACAAAACTACCGCTGCTGCGGGTGGGCCTTATCTATCTATTCTTCGAGTTTGATGCCAGAATGCGTCACTATCTCTGTTGACTGAGTCCGAGAAGCAAGGAATTGATGATGTCTGAACTCCAAATCGATTTTACCTCTAGTGTCAGCACTACCAAACATACCACTCCAGTTGAATAATTTTTGTCTCTGGAGGTTTCAGAATCAAAAGTTTAGCATCATTATAATTGATGACGAGAAAGGAAGAAGGTTAGGAGAAGTACTGGTAGTGTCCATGGGATAATCGAACCACATAGAGCGAAAGTAATTGGTTACTTTATTGGGATCAGGGATTGTAAACCTGACAGATCACGAATAGTTCTTGCGAAATAGCGAATGAAGTTGACCTAAGGAACAATGGTACGTAAAATCCATCTTTGCACAACCTCGTCCACGATCTGTAAATTGTTCTTCTCCATGAACATCATGTGCCCGTTGCCATGTATCCCGATATTCTCAAGGCTAAGGTGATCCACAGAGACGCCAGCTTGGGCTAGATACAGGGCAGTACAATTGTCGTAAATCGAATGGTAACTTGACTCCGAAGTGACGATCAAAACAGGAATTTGAGCCAAATTCACCAATTTCCTTGGTGGAGATGCTTGCTGAAAGCAAGTGGTGCCAAAACTCGTCGAGACAACAACCTTTGCGATGTCGTCGGGTGCTGTCACTGGAGGAGAGTATGTTATTGGAATGTCGGTGACCCCAAAATCACGAGCAGCAGTGAATGGGGGAAATACGGCGTTAATGAACGGAGGACCTATTGGCTCCAACGCAACTATAGCTTTCACTTTGGTTGGTCTTGCATCCCCGAGAAGCCAACCATGTTGCCCAGATTGCGAATGTGTGAGAAGTATCACTGGCTAGATAGGGCGGAACAAATGAAGTCCGATCTGTTTGGGGGAAAAGGAAACATACACCGATTTTGTCAAGAAGAGCTGAGCCAGCTTCCCTTATCTTCGTAGCTGTCTCGGCATCGCTATCTAAGCTTGGTACAGTGGAGGCAAAAAAGGCGTTGAAAATCGGATCACCCAGGCTACCATTTCCAGGCCATTGAGTGTGCAGGGATGCTTCCGGCCACAGGTTATGTAATTGAGTTGCAGTAAAGTGTGATTCAATAGTGAACGTATCAAAGGCGGATTGTATACCGTCGATGTTTTTCTGCCATGGAGAACGCCCCCTAGAAGGTTGATCAATGAGAAATAACTATCGACATTGGATGAGGTTGTTTGTTGCACAAAACTATCAACATCAATTTACCTCATACCCTTTACTCAGGAAGTAGTCCGCCCAGCCCAACCTTCCATCTGGAGTGTTGAGAAAGTTGGTTCCAGTCATACCTGTGTGATGACGTCGTCACAGAATTCAGGACATATATTGAGTCATCCTGACCGTGGCCATGTATGATGAGTAGAGGAAACGGTTGGGTTACATCCTGGGGAGTAAGCTGTTCGACATATATCTGCCCAGATGCAATTGAAGAGTTTCCTTGGGCTGAGAATCTTTCCCCAACATAAAAATAGTTGCGCCGATGAAGAGTTCCATTTGAAGCGGCATGGCACAGATGTGCTGAGAGAGAATAAAGTGCTGCTAGAAGGTAACGCTTAACAGTGACCATGTTTTGAAAGTGTTGAATCCACGGTCGGAGTATATATAAACCCGATGGATGTGAGGCTTTGTAAGAGCTTGACTCACCCTGTCCTGAGTATGTGACCATCTTGCCGTTTCCAATTGACTTTCAGAAGGAGTTTGGGCAGACTTTCACAAGGATTTCGTGTTCCTCTATACATACATCGTGTAGTATCAAAATGGAGCAGGAAAATCTTGTTGAACGTCGTTCCAACACATCTGACTCAGGTAAGTTCGCCATTTTTCTGGAAAGCCCTTGTCAAATAGGTTCGCACTTACTGAAAATTACTATGGTCTTCGTGTGATAACCGCAATCTATTTTTAAGACCTTACGTAATGTAATCATATTGATATTTTCGATTGATTTTTTTCTAATTATATCCATTAATTATCCATTATGCCGCGCATAAGAAAAAGTCTGTGGTCCAAGCACAGCTCATTTATATGATTTTGATCAACTCACAGAGACGAGCAATCGCCAAAGTACCAATGACCGCCGGAAGATTCAACGGAAGGTGCGGGAAAGTAGGAAGAAATCGAAGAAAGCGGCAAAAACTAATTCCCAATGGAAATCCAGTGTGTTTGACTCGCGTCCCAACCTCTATATTCATTCAATATGCTCCTCTATCTCCAGAAACCCCTAAGGATCCCGGTATTCCCAACAACTTTCCTTTCAAGGATCAAATTCTAGCCGAAGTTGCTGAGCAGCGTAGGATTGTGGGTGTTCTAGGATGTTTCACTTTTTTCATTTCAGAGCGCTTACTATACTACAGGAAGCAGCAGAGAAGGTTCGGAAGAAGGAAGAGAAGAAAGCATTGCGTGCAAAGGTCAAGAATCCGGATGCAGAAAGCGCATCAGATGAAAATGCACAAGACGTTGTTGACGAAACATTCGACGGAAAAGAAGAGCCTAAAGGTCTACAAGTCGGCAATGACGCTGTCGGTGTGATTGGAGCCAAACAACTTTTGCATGCAAAGACATTCTCGAGACCCACTTCGGTACCTGAAACAGAGGAGACAGACGAGAACGAAGTTCCAGTGCTAACGAACCACAATCTACCAAATCTACAAGCTGTTTTGGATGATGCGGATGTCGTGATTGAAGTTCTTGATGTCCGAGATCCCCTCCCATGTCGCAGTTCGCATCTTGAAAGGCTAGTTACTGCTAAAGCCAACCAACGGTTACTCCTGGTGCTTAATAAAATCGGTATGTTTATCTTGCTCTGTCTGACTGATCACATTGGACTCGCTGTAAATACGTTCCAGATACATGTCCACTCGAGTCGGTTACAGCATGGGCGGCTTACTTGCGATCACAACATCCTACTCTTCTCTTCCGTTCAGCCAGTGGTTTCTTGCCTTCAGGCCCTGAATCATCAACCAAGGGGCAGCGGAAGGCAAAGGTCATCGCCCATGATGGGTTTGGTGTTGATTCCGTTCTTGAGTGCCTCGTTCATTGGGCAGCAACTAAAAAAGGGGAGGAGCCCCTCACAACTGCTGTCGTAGGTGTAACTAACGTAAGTGTAGCATCGAATGAAGAAACTCTTGTCTGACGGGTATTACAGGTTGGAAAAAGCTCCTTGATCAATTCTTTGATTCGGAGTAGTTCACTTCCCGTGTACTCCACAGAATCGTCTTCGAGGGGACCGACGACTACGGAATTATCTCAAGAAGTACTTGTGGAGTCAGCGGGCAGGAAAATACGTCTGATAGATACACCTGGACTAACATGGGAGGTTGATAAATCAGCAGAGGATGCAGATTCCGTACGGGCGAGGGACGTCTTGTTGCGTTCGAAAGGGAGGATTGACCGTTTGAAGGATCCAACCTCTGTTGGTATGTGTCTGGCTGTATAGTATGCATCAGAAACTAATGACAAGCCTCAGTTGCAAGCATTGTCACTCGATCGCATACAGAAGATCTTATGTTGCTCTATAGTCTACCAGCTTTCATGGTCGGTGACACAACGTCGTTCCTTTCAGGTGTGGCACGGGCAACACAGCTTGTCAAAAAGGTACGCCTTCCATTCGTACACCATCATTAATCCTTTGGCTAACCCGTTGGATTAGCACGGAGAACTGGACCTTATCGGGGCATCTCGTATTCTATTACGCGACTGGAGCACAGGCAAATTTGCACGTTATTCCATTCCTCCAACTACAGCTTTGCGCACCACGTGTGACTCTCAGCAGCACTCCATCTTCGAAAAGTTGTATAGCTCTGATGCGACAATCTTGGAGGTTGTTCCCTCTAGGAAGGAATTGCGAAAGTCTGTTGGTCTTGTGAAGATCTCTTCTGGAGAGGTTGATTCGCGCAACGTGGTCTTGCAAGACCATTGGTTGAAAGAGAGTAACAGTGTCAATGAAATGGGTAACCATGAGGACGAAAAAGTCACTGGCTCTAATGGTGACGATGATGACGGTGACCGTGATAGCGATAGCCGAGGACCGGTCGAAAAGGACGGTCAAATAGACGATGAATCCAACGATGGCACCGATCATGGCGACGAGGCCCCTCGCCTGCTGTCAAAAAAACAAAAGCGTAAGCGAACAAACGAGTCCATAGTCGCTCCCCTGAGCAAGAAGGTCGCTTTTGCCTCCGAGCCGAAGGTCGCGAAACAGGCCAGGAAAGCTGTGTCAACAAGGAACAAGACATTCGAACGACCACCTGCAAATTTGGTTTCGAAATCTGCAATGAAGCCTGCCAACGCGAAAGTACGAATAAAGGATGATGAAGCCTACGACTTCGGCAAGTTTTTCTAGTTAGGAGTCCTCTTTACTTGTCTGAGCGTATGAGAAATCACATTTGAAATTTCGTTCTGTGCTAGCTAGCGTGACTAAAAATCATAAAATGGTACTATTATGAGAGATCTTACCCATCACTAAGTCCCTAAGTTGGCTTGGAGCTTGGCCGATGCGTGTATCGCGACGAATTCGGGAAAGGGATTATTTCTGGAGTGAAGCTTGAAGGTTTACCGGTTACCAGTGGCCTATATATATATACGCCTGTTTCTGAAAGGCTCACTCGATCATATGTAATAGATTGAGTTCTCGCTCAAAGATGTTGTGCCCCCTGAACGCTTACTGTTTCCAGCGAAAAACTGCCTCAACAGTACGATCGCGACCTGGCAGTCCTGGTAAATTAGTATTTTATTTCGAATGCAAAAGTAGATAAGCTGGTCATGTATAGATAGATATCTCTCATAGATATCGCTACGTTACTTTTTAGGTGGGACGACACTGTCGAAGTTGGGAAGAGTGAATGTCTTCTCGTCTGTAGGGGTGCTAAAACCAGAGTCGGTGACATTGCCATTTGAGCCCTCTTTAATATCAGTCGTGGATTTTTTGCCAACAGGAACGATACCAGCTTTGACCTGAAGTTTCTTGAAGTAGCTTGTTCCACCTGCGTAGAAGAAGACTAAACCGCCGAAGACAATGATGTGACCATACCAGCCGAGGCGGGACCACACCGTGAAGGAGTCTGTTGCAGTGAGAATCATGAAGGGAGAGGCAGAATAGTTGAGGATGAGCGTCGATAGGGTTGTTCCCGCAATGTCATAGAGCTCCTTTAATTCCGACTCATTTTGTTCAGGGCCAGGGAGAAGAAGAGGACGAATGTTGTTCCTTGCGAGGCGAGCAACGGTAGTGATAAATCCACCCATAAGGAACGTAAGATAGTAGCCACTAGCAATGCCGTGCTGCGTTTGAGGCATGAGCAACAAGCCAAGGACATGCACAAGGGATATACATACCCAGAATGCACTTGTGAAGAAAGTGATCATACTGCTCCTAAATCCTGGCTTCTTTCCCATTGGAGTGACACGCTTGTAGACACACTCCCTAAGCCAGACATTGGTCTTCATATTCCAGGAATCGAGAAGAACTTTGAAGTTAGACGGGAACTCGATTTCCATTACTTTGACGTTGGCGGCACCATCCCAAGTGCTCTTGCCGGAAGTATTGAATCCCGTGAATCCGAGTCCAGTGACAATGCTGGCACCCTATGAACATAGTTATGTATTAGACTAAGTATACTATCGAGAAACTATACCTCTGTCAGTGTCCATATGGCATAGTACTTTGACCTTTCAAGGAAACCATAGATCTGGAATAAGGAGATACTGAAAAGATTGTGAGACAGATAAGATTGAAGACACGACACAACACACCGAACAAACAAATTATGCTCCATAAACCAAGGCGTAAGAGCCGTAGAGTAGTTGTTGCTTCCACCAAATACGACGAAAATGCCAAGATAGATCAAGCCCATGACCATCTTTCCATAGGCACTGCGTTTCCTGCCACTGGGAAGTTTCCTACCACTCTTGTTTTTTTCCTTGACTTTCTCATCATCAAACACGGTCTCGTGAATTAAGCTGCGATATTCTGACAGGTCGAGGTAGGGGCCAACAAGAATCCCTGGGAAATAGAAACTATGACAAGGACACAGATTTAAAACATTTACGACACAAAGTTTTCAAGTAACATACGAGTAGCCGAGAAATTCAAGAAGAGAGGGATATTCTATGATGCGTTTTTCCGTTTGCCACTTGTCCAAAGTCTGTGAATTGTAAATGAACATCTCAATGTACCAAAGATTAAAGAATCTAGCTCACAGCTACTGGCCTGCGGCCATCCCAAACGTTCCAGGCAAATGTCGTGAGTTTCATAGTTAGAACCATCTGAGGACCTGTGATCTCCATAGTCTCATATCCGAGTCCATAGATAGCACGAATGACGTGGCTATCAAGTACGCGTCTGAGTAGATTTACAAGCAATAAACTGGTGGATACTCACTTGATGGTCAAGTGCCCCATGACGAAGCTGCAGTTAGCAGTCGGTCAGTCAGTTGCAACCAGGGCCTTTACTTTCGCTTACACGAAAACAAGCCACGGCATACGAGCGCTCTTGTCATAAGCCGCAAGGATATAGGTTACAAGTATACTGACTAGCAGCTGAAAGAAACCTTTGTAGAGTTCCAGGACAGGGAAGAAGAAGAAGATAGCGATAGCAATGTTGAACGAATGCCTCAAGGCGGGCTGCGAGGAAGGAATGCGAACAAAGACGCTACCCAGTGGATACGCGACAAGAAGACATGAAATGAGCTGTTAGGTCGACGATTGTCAGAGAGTTTTTAACACAACAGGCAGGGACGCGTTACCTTGATTTGGTCCACGCTTGCACCAACGGCATTAGCCAGCGGTAAGAAAAGAGCGTCCATTAGAAAACCAAGACCACCAGTAGAACTAAAGTCACAAGTCTGCGTGAGGGAGTTGAACTTACACAGATAGTGCTTCGTGGCAGACAACTTGCTACTTGGTTGAGGGGAGAACTTAAAAAAGTTTGGGGGAGGGGGTCCGCCGACTATCCCCTTTTGGGATCTGCTAAATGAGCTTTTTTTAATGAGTACTTAGTGTGTATTTATCAGGTAATGCATTCAGTCTATAGCTGCATACGCGTTTTACGTTGTGTGCCACCGCTCTATAATCCAAATCATACTTTTTTGCCAGTTTCCATCTCCCAGTCATTCATCACCTCGCGCACTTTTTCAATGATCTCCTCTTTTGGGACTGCTTGACCGAATGCCTCAACAAACTTGCCGCTTGGATCCATAAGATAAACGAAAATTGAGTGATCAACCAAGTAATCCCCAGCGGGGTCCGCGTTGGGTGGTGTTGAAAAGTACACGCGATAAGCCTTACATACGGCCTTTGTAGCCTCATAAGAACCGACGAGACCAACATAGGACGGGTGAAAATCTTTAAGATATTTGCCTACTCGGGCAGGAGTGTCGCGGGCGGGATCGACCGAGATGAACAGGGGTTGAAAGACATTACCGTGCTCCTTCTCTGTTCAGACATCAGGACTATGAAGGACCTATGAAGGACGGAACGAGGGTAACGTACCAATAACTTCGAGAACTGATGTCACCTTGTCGAGTTCTTGCGGACATATGTCCGGACAATTGGTGAAGCCAAAATAGACAAGCGACCACTTTCCAAAGAGATTTTGTTCGGTGAAGGGCTGACCTTCAGACGTTAGTAGAGAAAATGGACCCCCGACCTGAGGACGTCCGTATTGTTTACTGGCGCGTTCCTCCTCTGCCAGAGTATTGAGTGAAACATGTATTCAAATATACGTACAGAGACGCGTACCGCGTCGCGCCAGTAGTTGTGCCTTTTCATGGCGGAAATAGAAGAAAAGACCGATTCCAGTTGCTACGAAAAGAGCTGCAGACGTTGGCGTGAAGACCTGAAGTTTGCCTTGAGATACAGAAGGGAAGATTAGATGCCTGCTTACCCCAACAGAGTTGCGGTCTGAGTAGCTTGATTGATGTCGTTTTTGTTGTGTCCGTCGATGGTTGAGAAATTTCGTCGGCTGCGTCACAGAAGCGATTCTATGGAGTGCACTCGGCGTGGACGTGCATGCTTGAGATGGATACCGCTGGAGCGCACGGGAGAACATGAGGTCGAGTTGTTTTGGCTTGTGTCGACCTATGTTCCGTCTTGCTCGTTGTGTTCAACGACGCGCACCTCTCTCGCCATTTCACCGTCTTACGCGTGGCATTGCGACAGAATCCCGGCCGTACTATATAACGACTCCAATATTCTACCCTAATGCTGGTATGTTGCATTCAATACATTGTTTCTTTGCTAACTCTGGCGTAGACCCTCACATTGGACATCTCTACTCTCTTGTCATAGCGGACGTGTTCGCGCGCTATCGACGCATTCTACAACCGAACAGACCCGTTAAGTTTCTAGCTGGGACAGACGAGCATGGACTCAAAATCCAAAAAGCCGCACACGCGAAGGACCTGCCGCCCGTCGAATTCTGCGACATGTTGAGCAGCCGTTTCCGGGTTCGTGCCTGCTTACTTCGTCTTGTTGAGCTAGCGTAATGGGTTCGTTTACAGAAACTAGCAGACAAGGCACATGTCAGCAATACAGTCTTTATGCGTACCACTCTTCCAGAGCATCATAAAACTGTCGAGAGTATCTGGGTACGTCTGGTTTCCTAATATCCATTCTTGGCTAATCGTGTCCATAGAAAGCGCTTATGGAAAGGGGCCTTATTTACACTGCGACTTACTCTGGGTGGTATTCCATAACCGACGAATGTTTTTACACAGACACTCAAGTTACTGAAGATCCTCTCAATGGTACGATCTCGCGCGAGACAGGATCTGTTGTGGAACAACACACTGAAGTAAACTATATGTTCCGTCTCTCTGCCTTTAACGAATCTCTTCTTGCACACTACCGGAGCGGCGAGCATGTTTTCCCACCGCAGCACAACGCGTCGATCCTGCAGACCCTTGAGCAGAAGCCGCTAGAGGACCTGTCAGTATCGCGTCCGAGTTCACGACTGTCATGGGGCATACCTGTACCGGGCGACCCTGAGCAAACAATTTATGTCTGGTTCGACGCATTGTTGGTTTATCTCTCTGGGATTGGATATCCTTGGAACGGAGACAAGGGTCTTGAGGCGGGCTGGCCGGTAGATTTACAAATCATTGGAAAGGACATTCTCCGGTACGTTTTTTCTCCAAAAAAAACTTTGAATTGTGATTAATCAAACGTGTTAGTTTTCACGCGTTCTATCTTCCTGCCATATTACAAGCACTCGATTTGCCATTACAAGGTCGACTGCTCACGCATGCCCATTGGACTGTTGATCAGCAAAAAATGTCAAAGTCTGTAGGAAATGTTGCAGATCCTTTCTCGGCAATTGAGGAATTTGGTGTTGACATTGTGCGATTCTATCTCTTAAGAGTCGGAGGTCGGTTCCGCGACGATACAGGTAACAACTACTCCTTGAAGCAATTTGTTACGTGATTATCTCAACAAGTCATCCAAGATTGGTCGCGTACCCAGCTCGAGAAACATGATCGCGAGATCCAGTCCCAACTCGGTAATCTACTTATGCGTATCACATCCGCAAAAATTGCCAAGCGCGCCAGCACTGCGCATCCTTTGACTATTTCGTCTATCAGTGCTGAGCTTCAAAAAGAATCGCCCATCCTTGCACTGCTGGACGCAACGAAGTTCCTGCCCTCCAAGGTATACTCATCAATGGAACAGCTGGAGCTGGGTGATGCACTGGACGAGGTCATGGAAGTCCTGCGAGTGGTGAGTATTGCCTTATCTTACCCTACTTCTGCAAATTAGCTATTCTCAGGCAAACAAAACCATCAACGATGTTGCACCATGGGACAAGAACACTGCACTTGCTGATGTCTTTGCATGCCGAAGTGCTTCGCTCGAGGCTTTGCGTGTAGTAGGGATTTGCCTGCAGCCCTTCATGCCTGGTGTTTCTGGGAGGCTATTAGATGCCCTCAACGTGCCGCCAGGGGGTAGAACATGGGATGCAGTCAAAGAGGAGGAATTACTCGCACGATGGGCTCAACCCGCACTTGGGACCGAAGTCAAAGAGGCTGTACGACTCTTTTGAATCCTTTGATTTCAAATCCAGAAATCGCAGGTGTCATTATTCTCCAGAATCATCCTTGTGAACTAGCGACAACGACCAGCCACTTTGTATTGTGACATGTTTAAAAAACGTTACGAAAGACGAAAGGACGGGAAGGATCTATGAAGTGAAATGCTTCTCCACACTAGAATTTAATCAAAAAATATAAAACTTTCAAAGTCATTTCAATCTATCCAAACCTCGAATTCATGCGTGATGATAGGGTGCGGCGGCAGGAGTCTGTTGGGGTGTTCCAGTCCAGACAGGAACTGGGGTCGCCTGCGGAGGGTAAGTAACAATATTTGGAGCAGTGGGGTACTGTTGAGCCGGCACAGTATTTTGGGTGGGAATGTACAACTGAGTCGGTGCGGCTATGGGGGGCACATTGATAGAAGGTGCATTGAATTCAGTCTCCTTAACAGACTGATACCAAACCCTGTGGTAACCACGATTGGCATGGATGAAGCTCAAGATGATGAGAGTGGCGAGATAGCCAAAGACTAAAGTAAAGAGAGGCCTGTATAGAAACATGCAATTTTGATAAGACAGATGACGTACGAACGAGCCAGGTCAGATGCGCAAATGCTTGAATTGCCATGAATTCGCGGCAGGTTGTGGTGAAAATTTCTGAAAAAAAAAACAAGCTGTCAGATTCGCTCGGAAAGGGCGATCCCAGAACCTCCACCGTTTGGACTTGAGCAGCCGTTTCTAAAGGTGAAAGTAGCGGCCTGAGAGGCAGTCGCGGCAGTAGACAAGAACAAAACCCAAAGGAGGCCTGAGAGGAACTTGTCAGCACGATACTTACGGATCGAAGGGCGACTCTCACCCAACCAAGAAATCTCAACTGCGATCATAGAAGTGACGGCACCTTTTCGCATGGTGTCGACGATCAGCCTGAAGATGCATACGTTCAATCAACTAGACATCGAAGCAAAAAAATAGTCACATACATTACGGGAAGGGATAAGAATGCAAGGAGAGAAGTTGCCATCCCCAGTGCTGTAAACACAAAGTAGCCCTGAAATAGAGTTACCGTTGTGTTTGTTACATGAGCGCACAACGCAAGGACGATGACTGCAGAAAGAAGAACAAAAGCTACATAATAGGAATATCAGCTTCTAACCTACAAGCTGTAGCAAATTTTACAAACCAAAGACACCCGTACGCAGAACGGGCATGAGAGGCATCGCCATTGTGATAGAACAAGGGGGAAGAAAAGGGTAACCAGGATCTTCTTTTCTTTATTTATTCACTGAAAGTACGCATGATTCCGAGGCAGCCCTGAATATAAGCCAGGTACAGGGATAAAGGTAGGTTCCTAGATCGATGAGTGACCAGTGAGAGTACCTACTTCATTGGTTCGTGACTAGCTATTTTTTGTATGAAGTAGATAGCATTGACAAGGTGCGATGTTTTCAAAGGATAACCTCTAAAGAGATAGGGGCCTCTGATAGACTGAACGTAAGTACTTGTAAGATTCGCTACTTATGTCGGAAAAATCCCTGAGAGCCGAAATCAGCTATGATCACGTTACTTTAGACAAGACCTAATAATTAGTCCTGATCAGACAAGCGTTGGAAGATCAGACGCCCTTATTAGGCCATATCAGGTCTGATCAAATTAGTTTTTTGTATAATTAGGCCCAATCAAGGGAGTCTGATCTGACCTTATCTGACACCTAATTTGGTTTTTGTCCTGATAAGGCATTTGGGATTTTTCCGACATATGTAATGCGGCTCTTACCACGTTCCGAGAGAGCCAGATTGATGCATCCATGATGAGTCACAAAATGATTGGGTGGCAACCAAGTTGAGAAGTGGCAGTGCTTGGACTGGGTCCAGAGGGATGTCAGGCAGGCTCCATCCATTAGGGTCAGCACCTACCACCCCTCACAACTGTCCACCCAGTCTTTCTCCCCTACCCAACTATCGAAATAAACACTAATAAAGATTATTTTTATCTTAGTGTCAATTGTGTGCGTATGTATGAACTCCACAAAACTCGTGAATACAGAGTTTATACAATGTACAATTCGCAAGAATACGTTATTGAAGTTTGGCGTCACTTTGTCAAGTACCATTCCCCACTATACGATTCTGGCATTACTTCAATGTTTTGAACTTTCACATCTCACGATAGAAAGCAATTCCTAGGAACGTGTATATGTGTTGGGTTTTATTATCAATGAAGCAAACATCGAAATTTTTGCATTCTAGACTGGGAGGCAAACTGTTGATATAATGAAGTAACCAATTTCGACTTATATGGACTGTAGTTTATACGCTACAAGTGACTAGGATATATTGCACTTGGTTATGCCTTGAGGTTTTGGGCAGCAGAAACCTGTTGGGGTGTTCCCCCCCAAATGGAAGCGGAGGCCTGAGGAGCAGACATCGGCTCACAGGGAGGAATGTACTGTTGGGCCGGCATGGACACAGGAGCGGCATTGACGGAAGACATGTTAAAGTCGGTTTCTCTGACATTTTGGTACCACACTCTGTTGTAGCCGCGATTAGCGAGCCTGACACTGGAAAAAACGAGAACTGAAATGTAAAGAAAGACTACATCAAAGTGTTTTGAGATTCACATGTGCTCCTGACTCGAAGGATAACGTACGGGCAAGCCATATCAAATACGCGAATGCCTGGATGGCTTTGTATTCACCGCAAATTGTGGGGCCATTGAACTCTAGAAAGATGAAGACTCAAAGTTAAGTCAAAACAAGGGGAAAAAACTTTGCATTGTACCAAATTGAGAACGTCTAGTCGGTCCAAAGTCCCTCAGAAAGCAGAGCTCATTAGTGAAAACGGAACTTCCAGTAGCACTCCCAGCAGCTGCCAGGAACAAGATCAAAAGTATGTCTGGTAGTCATCATTAGTACTGGCCACAATTAATAATCAACATCAGAAAAAAGATATCACCTAGCCAGACAATCTCGACAAGAATTATGGAAGTAACAGCGCCCCTTCGTAGGTTATCAATAATGAGCCTGAAGGTTGCATAAAATTATATTTGATAATGAGAGGATGAAAATAACGCACATTGCAGGTATAGTCAAGATTGCAAGGATCGATGCCGCAAGGCCCAGCGATACAAATGGGAAGGAGAACCCCAGGACTGCTTGATTCGTCACGTGGGTGACATGGGCGCATAGACCCATGAGAATGAAGGATGCCAAGATGACGAACACTGCAGGGATGTCGGTGGAGTAATCGAAACCCAAGAGGATTAGTGCATACCAAACACGCCAGAGCGGAGGAGCACGACAAAAGACTTAGGCATGACCAGATGGCAAAAGATGGGAAGAACAGTGTGTGACTGGACAACCAAGCTGAAGTACAGCTGTTTTATGCACCTAGGTATTCAACCATCAAGTAGTTTAAGCCAGACTGAACAATCCTACTACTGCAACTATCAGTGAATGATGCCAAAAGTCAATAGTTTTTGACATGTCGCTGCAGCATACAACTATGCAAACTACTTGATCTGAAAGTAGATCAAGATGATATTGATCAGAAATAAGGCTTGTCATATGTCAAGCAGGATGTAACTATGTTACGGTCGAAATCTGCTACGAGTTCTCACCTGTCAGTCAGTTATTTTGTTGACTAAGTAATGTTTTACCTCCATTTTCATCCCATACTGTTAGAAGGTCCTGGATCTCACCCGAATTGCTTGCAACCTGTGCTGAGTCCACAAATACCAATTCTTTGAGAATTCTTTCTAACACTTTGACGCGTATCTGTCATATCTGCAAGTGCAATCTCAGGATAACTATGACCTGTCTGATGATAACGTGACGTATCAAGTACTCACTGATGTATATTGTATGCTGCTCAGAACATTCCAACTTGCAACTTTCAGACGATAAGGCAGTGCTCCGAGATACTGTTAGGTAAATAAAGAATAGGAGATGAGACTGGATTTGGAATGAGGTAGGGTTCTATGGGAGAGTCAAATTGAGGAGGTTGGAGAACAGAAGAGCTCCGGCTTCTGGATGACTCATCAAGATTATCGAGATTATCTCATAATGGACAATTACTTTTATATATATCTTGTACATACGAATTACGAGACTATAAATACAAGTTATATTCTGACTGACACAGGAGGCCCAATGTAAACTGTTGAGATGTCCATTCACCAGGAGACGACTGAATGTTCAGTTCGACATGTCTGGATATGTAATAATAAACGTAGTGACAATCATTCTTGCTATGGAGCAAATTATGCGGTTGGTTCTAATAATGGTATCGATACGGAGATAACAGTCGTCAGGATGTGAAATATCCAAAGCTATGTGAAGTCCAGATTGACATTTAGTACAACTGTCATTTAATGAGCTATTTGTGCACAATAGTTCAGTCGCAAACCAAGATCATCCGTCACTATATCATCATGGCAAGGGCTGCCAAGTACATCAAGAGACACAAGAAATAAAACATATCCATATCTTTGCTGACAACACGGCAGCAGTAAAATCGGCATATGCACCCAAACCCGTACCAGGACAACTACAGATAGTTAGAATCACACACCCCGTCGACGAGTTTCTGTAAGAACGTGAAGATCGAACGATGAGCATAAAATGGTGCCCTCCAATTGACCACCAAAGTCCATTAACACTAGAGGCTACAATGACTCTAAGCATTTCTAATACATTATACCACCACCGGCGTTCTAGCTGATTAAATCGACAGACCATACTGATAGTGAACGCTTGTTAAGATCCTCAGACTTGAGATGCTGGAGCTCAGAAGTATTGCCACCGAGAAAGGAACGGAAATTGAACCAATTGATCGACGTGTAGACCATATGTGCCTCGCCGTCTTGAACTGAGAACTCCAATTGCGGACGACGGACGGCGAGGCTGTGGGTAACGGCATGGCAAACCAAGACGAAGATAATGACAAGGATGACGACAATCGTGCGTACTTTGACTGTCAGAGATAAAGATTTGGTTGGTATGAACGAACAAACGCGTTCTCGGAGGGTAGGCTTCGGCGTTGGTGCCAAAAACGCGATTGAAAAATCGTGGGGCGTAGACGGTGACGACGGAGTAACGATGATTGCGGGCAGCGGCGATTTCTCCGTCATAAGTGGAAGGGAGAGATCTTAAGAGACGTATACATTTACTACAGAGAACTGTTCTTGAGATGAAGGTCGACGCACCAAGAGGGGCAGGAATCAAAGTATAATCCAGACGACTAGGTAAACGGTGAACACGTTGACCTTGGAGTACAAATGATTAGAAAACAATGGACGAAGGTAAAAAAACAGCTAACCATGGTGAGGCATGTTATATACGAGAGGGTTAATGCACAGGGAGGAAGGACTTGCAAGTGGGGGATTACGAACAGAAACCTCGTCAAGAATGAAGAGTCGCAAAGATGATAGAAATTTTAATGAGTGTGATTGTAACGAGTGCAGATGAGACTCTAGGCTTGCAATTCAGCGGATACTTGGCCCTCAACGCCAGTAATTTAATAAGATGAAGAGACTTGAGGACTAGAATGAGTAGAAGTTGTTGGCAACCATTATT
The DNA here is from genome assembly GCA_003313785.1 of Termitomyces sp. MG148. Lineage (NCBI taxonomy): Eukaryota > Fungi > Basidiomycota > Agaricomycetes > Agaricales > Lyophyllaceae > Termitomyces > Termitomyces sp. MG148. The sequence continues at coordinate 31,679 of QLOM01017620.1, read as the reverse complement.
GAGTTTTGATTTTGATTATGTAACGATTGTGTAATAGTCCCATTCACGACTTTTCCGAGAGACGAGAGAAACTTTTAAGCTTCTTGAAAGGGGAATCTCAGTTATTATTCTTTGTGCGCCACGCACGTACGTATTACCTGCTAATCTCTGTTAATAATTAATCTCAAACAGACTCGTCGTATCTATCGATACTCATTAACAGCCAAACCATCAAAATGTCGACCTCTGTTCTTCTCGAGGCACCCCAGTTCAAATCCACCCAGACCCCTCTGAAATCTGCGCATCTGTCCTCTTCATCATACGTCCTGTCCATAGTCGCATTACCAGGCCATTATGCGGCTTCAGCGTCTGCGCCAGCCAACACGATCGATATCTTTGATAAAACAACCTTTCAGGGCGTTGAAACTCTATCTGGGCATGATGTCGCCATCACTTCCCTCCATGCTGTTGATAATATTGCAGGTCTCTTCGGACGATCTCTAATGTCGTCCGGAAGAGACGGCAGCGTTAAAATCTGGGACCCCCGTTCTAACTTATACAGCGTAAAAAGTTAGTCGAGGCGTCCTTGATGCTGTAAAAAAAATTTGACTGCTCAAGAGATATGTAGTGACTAATCTTGGTGCATCGAGGGCACTTCTCTGTTGTGATGTCTCTCCAGATGGGTTGACTGTTGCTGCTGGTACAGAGATGCAGGGAGAGGATGCACTCATATTATATTGGTACGGGTCGAACTTTGACCTCAGATTTGCAACGTACTAAATCTCAAATTTTCAGGGATCCAAGACAACCTGCAGCACCCCTACGCACTCACGGCTCCACCCATTCTGATGATATAACAAATGTTTCCTTTGCCCGTGCTGACTTGGGCATGCCACGGAATACCTTGCTGTCTGCATCATCTGACGGCCTAGTAAGTACATCCAATGCTGACGAGGCAGACGAAGACGAAGCCGTTTTGCATGTTGGCAATTGGGGCTGCAGCATATCCCAGGCTGGTTGGACTCAGGCATCTTCTGGTGGCGCCAAGATCTGGGCTGCAAGTGATATGGAGACTTTCAGCACATGGACACATGAGGTATGTTTGACTGTTCCTCATGAAGGAGATTATTGACTTTAGGATTAGCTTGATTTGTGCCAAAGCTTGGACATTCGGAGTCCCGTTTTGCATGGCAAGCGGACTTGGGTAACAGACTACCTCATTGGCTGTACGAGAATTTCAAATAATCCAGAGGACTTCGGAGTGTTTGTAGGGTCTAACGAGTATAGTTTCTCTAACCCTTATCCACGATTTACGCTGACCGGATCGCAGAGGCGATCTCTCTTTGCTTTCTAATGCAAATCTTGCTGTCTCTGGCGCCCCTTGGTACTTGCACAACACCTGGTCTCAAGGACATGTCGGTGTCATTAGATCATTACTCTGGGAACATGAGGTGCGTCGGGAGTGATGGTTTATGATAAATAAGGATTGATTCTCTTGTAGAACAACGTGTTAGTGACTGGTGGTGAAGATACCAAGATCAATGTTTGGCCCAGTCTTTCTCTCGAGGCACAATTGGATGACGACGCAATGGACGTGGATCTGAACCCACGAAAACGAAGCCACGACCGAGATGACGAACAGGTAGGCGGTTGGTCGAAATTTTGCCATATTAGACTATGTTGACCCACATAATAGGAGGGAAAACGAGCGAAACGGTAGAGTTGCATGCGCATGTACGAGTCTGGTCACATACGGGACATCATTTTCCTATACAAAAATCTTTGAATACAACATCTAGAATGTCTTCAACATCTATCAATCCAGACACTTTTCCCACTGCTTGCGCGGCATATCGGAGCTCTTCTGCGGCAAGCACGATGTCGGACGGTGCTAGCAATTTAGTGAATATAGAAGTTTAGGGGCAACAAGACGAACGAAAATGTCTGTCACCATACCTGTATTAAGGAATGCTTGCAGGAATCGGCATGCTGATTCGAGGTGGACTCGGTGGCGTTCGCGAGTTACCAGAGGCGTCTCGGCAAATAATTCGGCTTCGTTGAGGTGAAAACTGCAGTGAGAACCGATTATGAACGGTAACAATGGACGATGATAGGTTGTCTATACCGATCTTGTAATGTCCCGGCAAACTCGGACAGAAACTCAGAAGTAGACTCTCTTGTGGTTAAGCTGACTGTCCAAGACATATGACCAGACAAGGTCACGGCTTGTTTGCACACCGCGGCTGTTGCCAGATCGGCCTTATTGAACAAAATTAGCGTATCTGGCGCGATAAGGCTCTTCAGGGCCGAAGGGATATGAAGGGACGGTCCATTGGGGGTTTGCACTAGGACATCAGGGAGGGACAACACACATAACGAAATGTCTGCAGTCTCGACACTGCATACTGCATCAAGTCAGAGCGACAGTGGTCGAAGACATTGATGACGAACGCTTTTCTGGCCCGCTCAATGCCAATACTTTCGACAAGGTCATCGGTCGCTCGAACACCGGCTGTATCGGATATGATGACTGGAAGGCCGCCAATATCGAGTGACAGTTCAAGGATGTCTCGTGTTGTACCTGGGACGGACGTGACGATAGCAGCTTCTCTTTGGGCTGCTTGAAGATTAGTCCCTGATTGATAGTCGGCTAAGATCCGAAGAGACTTGCCTAGAAAATTCAAAAGACTACTTTTGCCAGCATTCGGAGGACCAAAAATGGCGAGGCGAACACCAGACCGGATAATTTCACCCCTCCGATTGTCTCCCAAGTGTCTTTGGATATCTTTAAGGAGGTTTTGCGCTCGAGATCTAGCTGGATATGCGATTGGTTTTTTTTAATAGATGTAGTCATACCAAACATACCTTCGTCATACACTCCCTCCTCAATGTCGTCACCTTCACCAAAGTCAATGAGAGCTTCAACATTCGCAAGACACCCAATGATACCCGAACGCAAGTCGGCACATTGCGCTCTTGCACTACCCTGCGTTGTTATATTATAATCATATGGAAAGTCATGAAAGGGACATATGGGCATATCACACCTCAGCTGCAACTATAGCCATGCGTCGCTGAATCTCTGTTTCGGCGTTGATAAGGTCCTTGAGCCCTTCGACTTGAGTAAGGTCGAGTCGTCCTCCAAGAAACGCACGACGTGTGAATTCACCTGCTTCTGCGGGGCGGCAGAAGGGTAGTTGCGAAAGTGCATTCAGCACGGACGAGATGATGGCGCGTCCAGAGTGCAAGTGCAATTCTACAACGTCCTCAGTCGTGAATGACCGTGGTCCTGGATTAAGGCAGGTCTGAGCATCAAAGCGTTCTGTCGACGCGTTGGAAACGTGCAAACCTTTGAAGTAGACCGCCATCCCGTCATCCAAGGCGCCAGACACATTGTAAGGGTGTGATATACGGCAGCGTTGCATTTTCCATGGCTCTGGAACTTTCTTTTTCTTTGAAGTTTTGACCATAGAATCCCAAACAAGTAGTGCATCAGGTCCAGAGATTCTAATTACGGCAACTCCACCCTTGCCCGGGGGTGTAGAAAGAGCATAGATGGTTCGTCGTTGAGCATCTGATGCGACAAGGTCAACTTGTGGTCCGTTCCTGGTGGTCAAGAGTCTAGAGCATCGTACAATAGGGCGACGTGTTGAATACAGAGAGCGAAGAGGGGCAATCAATTGTCGAGCTGGCAAGTGCAAGGAATGGAGCATAAACTGAGCCGCTGAGCAAGAGTACCCTGAGCCTCGAGCAGTCGCGCTGCACGTGCCCATGGTGAGCATTTCCCACGGATCCTTCCCCAGATTAAGCTCATCCTGGACTTGAACAATCTCTACTCTCAACGAATCCTCTTCACGACCACAGCGAATTTGCAACCATGGGACAGTCACGTCTGTATCATCTGCGTCTGGAAATGTCCGTTCACTCTGATATTTCATACTAGCGTCTCAGTTTATGGTGGACATGGAGAGGCGGTCCAATTGTGATACAAAAACTTAATCGATGCTTTTCGCTGCTGATATAGGATATAGTCACCCAGCCAGAACTTGAGCGACTAAAGAAGCGGTTTATGAAACTTGATAGGTTCGTCTGACTTCAAATGTCAACGATTACGTCCGGACATTGACTCCGCTGCAAGCGATGGCTCGGGATCCATTGACCGTGATGAGTTCCTCCAAATACCCCAGATTGCCACAAACCCCCTTGCATCACGTATGATTGCTATCTTTGACGAGGAGTACGTGCCATCCTTGTCAAACTTGTGACATGGTAAACATAACGTTTTTCCAGTGGCGGAGGGACTGTGGATTTCCAAGAGTTCGTAGGTGGCTTGAGCGCGTTCAGTAGTCGAGGGGGACGGGAAGAAAAGCTCAAATGTATGTCCCTGTATGCTTTTGTTCAGAATTATATGGAAAGACGTTTGTTTCCGACAGTTGCGTTCAAAGTATACGATGTCGATAGGGACGGTTATATTTCAAACGGAGAACTATTTCTGGTGCTGAAGATGATGGTTGGAAGTAATCTCAAAGTGTGTTGAGAACTACCCGTGATGCATGGGGTCATCAGCTAATACGCTGTGTCACAGGACCAACAATTGCAACAGATTGTGGACAAGACAATATTGGAAGCGGATAAAGATGGTGATGGAAAGCTCAGCTTTGAAGAGTTTGCACAAATGGTTTCTAATACGGTGGATTGCTCTCTTGTTTGTGCTTACATGGACTTGATTACTCATGCTATTTTTTGTAGGACATTGTGAAACAAATGACGCTAGAAGATTTGTTTTAGCTGTTCAATTCCACCTTTCCCCTATACCCGTATCACACTCTCTGGGCCCATTTGTAATTCCAACAACGTTGTAATGCACTCTGTAACTTATTTCAAAGTAAGAGTCTGCAAGTAAGGTGTAAGATGATCGATGAGGAGGGAGGTGGATGAGAGTATCTATAAATGAAATGAAGAGATAAAATACTGGACATCGCATGAGTCCGAAAAGTTACAACAAAAGGCGATGACGTCGAGATATGTATGTAGTGTACAAAGGGAAAGAAGGAGATGTATCTCAGTATCTAAGCGGACGGATCACGATGATATCGGGCCGATGTTTGCCGAGTCGGTCTGGGTTTGTTATGTAAACGCGCGGAGCGCGCGTGCATGCACGCGAAAAACACGAGGATGCAGGAGCGAGACTCTCTGTGGCGGTATGGGGTAAGGGGTAACACGGAAAATAAATGACAGAAGAATGATCGGCAAACCAGTCACAAAGAATCAGGTCTTCCCCATCATTGCAGTGCTGCCAGGGACCCTTTCAGTAGTCGAAAGCAGATGATGCAGCGACAAGAAAGGGATGTGTTTCAAGGGAAAGCGGTGCAGTGGAGACATTCGTGCCAGGGTGTTCTCTATGTGAAGAGGTGGCAGCGAAAGGAGATTGTTGCGGGAGTTTGCCAAGTTCTGCGAATGGAGAATATGTGGTTGAAGTCTGGTGCTGAGCTTGCAACTGTGCAATATAGAATGGATCGGTACTTGTGAAAGACGAGGGGGAGTCGGATGTCTGGTTATTGGATGAAAGGTGAGACGCAGACCGCGATTGTGATGGGAGCGAGAACTGTAAAGCAGAGGAGTTGGGAGAACGGGGAAGGAGAAGATCTTCGACCATGCGTTCGTCCTCTTCCATATCATCCATGGCCCAACTGGGACCGGCTCCAGCAACCTGAGGACCGACAAACTGGGCAAAGTTGGTGTAGGTCGGAGTATTGCACGGCTGTGAAAAGGATGTCTTTCGCGAGACCCTCTGGGGGTTTGAGGAATGGGTAACAGACGACGCAAAGAGCGTCTTTGCCAAGTGGGCCTTTGAGACAGAGTCAGCCAATGTAGACGTGAAGAGATATGTGACATACCTGGAGAGCAGCGAGTTCGAGAGCCTCCTGGCCGACGTGGCTTGCACTGAGGGAGTTGGCGAGGTCGTCTATGGAGATGCTCATGTTTCCGGCAAGGACGAGGAATGACGCCGGCACTATCTATTAAAGCCAAAATCGTCGGAGACAAGTCCAAGCACGTGAGTCCGGTCCGGCTTCTTATACTATCATACTTTTTATGTAGTCAGTCTCCCTTTCTGCCCGAACACGGCCTGACACGGCCCAGGGCCATCTAGATTTCTCCTCGTCTCCCGACTAACCCTTTGAACATCACCTCGTCCGTTTCTAGAAGTCGTCGGTACTCATTCTAGTACTCAGGTCAGCGCTAATCTCATGACATGAGATTATCACATTGCCTAACCTCCATCATCAAAGGAATACACTGTCCGAGTAAGTCGCACGTGCGTCTCAATGCAAAACTGAGATCGACTGGCCAACAGAATCAGAGGCCCGCGTCATGTCGTTAATTGAAAACTCACGGCATGTCTTTCCAGAGTCCCTCAAAGTCACCCAGCATCTCGCCACTGCGTCGAGAATTGTCGTTTTCCACCGTGGAATACATGGTGCGCACTCTTCGATAAGAACTGACAGCGCTTCAAGTGAAGCTATCTGTATGTCCTCTGGCCAAGATTTCGCCAAGTCGGGCTTGAGTGGGTGCAACAACTGTGCGATAAGTGCCTGTATTGTCTCAATCAGTTCGATTACCCTTTCCCACGCATACACAATTTCACCTTGATAAACCTCGCGTTTCCGATCTTTAACGCGCGAAGGAGAGGCGGGAGCGCCTTAAGCGACGCAAGGATCACATCCGGTCTGTCAGATGCGTAGGGCCAGATACCATGGATGATACCTTCTCCAAGCAAAGTACATAATTCGTCAAACTGTTCTGAAGAACCTACTTCTGTTGTGAGCATTATCAGCGTTAGATGAGCATCCACAGCAGCTTCAATAAGCTGTGGAGTCTCGGTATCGTTAAGATGTGTTAGACAAGTACCGAGAGACTGTAGGCATGCGCTGAGTTTATTCGGAGAAATATCAATTTCACATTCCAATAACCCACCAAGCGAATGAGTCCATCCACTCCCGTCCGCTTCAGGAGCTGACCTGGGACCTCCCGGAGCATCTCCGAAACTATCCCCACACCGCGTAACTTGTAGCTTGTCTCAAAATCATCCATCAGTGTCATTACTGGCGGAATAATCAAATGCCATAAGGTCTCGTAAAAATCACGCTAAAATACGCGTCAAACACGCTCTTCAGTGCAAACAAGATAAGAAGGCATACACGAATGTGTCGCACACACCAAGACACGAGATTCGTGACACCTGGTACCGTCTTCCACGTTTGATCATCATAAAAGTCATGAGTAGCCATTGGCCCGCCCGCCGGCCGTGGAAGTCTGCGACCAGATGCGTTGAGTTTTGGGTGAGGGTTGAGTTGGAAGAAAGGTTTGACATTGTCGTTAAGAATATGTGTGAGAAGGGATTGTGGGGGGTCGTCGAACTGTCGCAGAATTCCTGTCTGAATCATGAGTCTATCATAGGATCGCGAAAGCATGACGCTGATCCCACCTTCAGCAGTAGATCGTCCAATTGATGTTATCCATGGATCCTGACCGTCAAACGAAGCTGTTGCTCGGATAACATCAGCCTTCTGACTCAGTGACAACTCGAAATTCTTTTGATCTAGAATGAGTCGAAGTTCAATGAGAACACGTTCGGCAGAGCCCTTCCATTCGTCAAGACAAGCCAAGGTAGAGTCTTCGGTTATGTGTTGAATTCGCGCAAAGTCTACTGGTACCTGCAAGTTTGCAAGTATGAGGTCGAGGTTGTCCGACATTATTTTAGTATATGGATGGAATGGGAAAACTCTCACTGACATCATCGATCAATTTATTGCCATATGATCACGATGCATTTTATATGTGGATCCTTTTTGCTGCCAAGTCCTTCGAAAGGGAGGCTCACTTTCGTTCGGTCCCCAAAACCCACTGCTAAGGAATCTATCTCGAGGGGTTAGCCAGCTGCGCACGTGATCCCACGTTCATGCCCTCCGTAGTCGGATCCGTACAAGCCCAGCATAACATTTCTCGCCGACGTACATTGTTCGTATCTTTATAAGGTATAAGGAGTACCACTTTGCCTTCTATAGTTATGAACCACCGCGTTGCGCGTGGCAAGCGTAGCAGAAAGGCTGAACCTGTGAGCAGCCTTCTCTTCTTCTATTATAGTACATTGCAAACATTATACAGTTCCCGCAAGATATCTTCATTCGAATTAAGGCAAGAACTGATAGCAATGTCTCCACTCCTGCCAGAACTACTGCTGCAGTGCAAGTCGATCGTGAGCGAATGGCGTCGAGTGGTCTTGCGACAACCCCCGTCAAGCCAGGGAATCTCAAAATATCTGGCTATCCAACGACGAGAAAAGATGTGCTAGACGGCTTTGTGCACGAATTACTCGATCGCCGCTGGATCAGCGCTGATCTCGTAAATCATTCCTTTGATAACGTCGTCTCTATCGCCTTGGCAGCCAAGCTTACTCTCTGTTTCCTCCATCATGAGATCATCTCTGTCACGAACAGGAATCAAAAAGTAAAGTGCGAAGACTGGCCAGCAGCATGCTTACACGCAGCAGTCCTGGCACGTCTTGCTTCCACGGCAAGCAAGGTGACTCAGGAGATGAAGGAGCAATATATTTGGTCCTGGAGCAAACATCTGCGCACAGGAACAGAACGCGGTGCTCAACAATTTCTTAATATAATTGGGTTTCTTGGTTATATATTCGGACAGATGTTCGACCTTAATCCAGAAAATCTGTCCCGGCGTACTTTAAGAACTCGCATCACAACTCTTCCCCGCACTTACAGCAAATTACCACTTGAATCGCCTGACAGCCAGGATTGCCGCCCCGACTTCTTTGCCTTGCACCGTTCCTCATTTGTAAATGAATCTAAACGAGACCCCATCCGCAAAGGAGAGTATATGGAGAAGTCGTCGATCTTGCTCACCATCAGTTCATACTGGCCGGACCTCAGCAGAAAATTTCCCAAATTATTTCCTTCATTGTGTATGATTCTTTATGTTGCCTTTTGGCTTGCTAATTTGCTGTCTTCAGCTCAGGAAAATGTAACCAGTTCTGGTGGCCAAAATGATCAGGAGGAAGGGTTGATAGATCCGTTATCATCCATTCAAGACGGATACGACGAGCTGATCGACGATGTAATAAACGGAAAGTTCAACGCGAATGAATACGATGAGGATATGAACATTTCATCTGAAGAGGAATTAGTTGCTCAACTAGCCTTGCGATTGAAGGAACTTCATAAGAATCTCGAGATGGACTCTTCTCATCGTAGACTTTCTTCCTCAGTGTATGCAGATGTCCAAGATTATGGTACTGCGACGTTTCTTGACCTCTCTACGGTTTGCTTTCCGAACGTATTGATCACTGGAGAAGGAAAGCAGACCGATATGAGATCTGCTACTGTCCAGGCAACTGTCTATATGCGCCAACAACGACGGACTCAACCATGGCTTCGCTTCTGTCTGGGGCTTATGGCCACTAAAGACAAGATGGGCTTACTCCGTGCCGATGCTACTGGAGTTGAAGAATGTATCTTCCCCAAAAATTCTGGTCGTGGAGTTATTGAATCTATCCGTCTGTCGCTGGGGATCCTCCTCGCGACAGACCAGGAGCTTGGACAGCACCCTTCCTTCTATCTGAGATCAGTGACAAAAATAACTGTAGAACCTACCACTGCAGCTGTGGACACCAAGCGCCCAGCAGTCGATGATCATAATGATCGAAGCTTGAAGAAAATGAGATTGGAAACTTCTGGGTTTACACCCTCCATGCATATTCCTTCCACGCCGACGGAATCTCCGGACCCACCACAATGCCTAACATTTATGGAAGTCAATTGGATTGTCCTTGATAAGGAAAAACTACATGGATATCATCACTCCGATCAAGCACCCACTATTTTCTATGTCAAGCATCTTATTGAAGACCGAGGCTCACTTGTCGGTCGTTGCACACGCGTGTGGTGTGTCTATCAAGAGGTGTTTAATTCAGATCCACTACTCAAACAACGAGATCAAAAAAAGCTCCCAGCGGGAATCCCTGTCATGAAGGGCCCTTATGCTCTCAAAGTCTACAATGCTGACATGTATTCTGAAACGTACGAAAAGGATATATTGGTGAAAACCATGGATCTACATCGATCAAAACTACTCAAGGGTGTCTTGTTGCCAAACCAGTATGATGGTTGTGTCACCATTCCGATCTTGGACTGATTTATTCGATGCAGTGTTTGGCATTTCGGCGAGATCTTGACCTTGGTGCGCGGTTTGACGCAAGAACAATGTCCTTCAACTATCCCTTTGGATCAAATAAAGAATCGTCAAGAAATTTTCACTGTCTCAGTTCTTAAACGAATGCTATCACAGTCCGAGACGAATGAGGAATTTTATGGTGCCATCACTGGAGTTTTGCAAGGTCAGCTATATATTGATCTATCAAATCTTGTATGTACCTCATACCTCTCCAGGGATCGAATCCCTTGAAGCTATCAAGATTATCCATCGTGACATCAGCTTTGGAAATATCATCCTGAACAAGGAGATTTATTGCGTCACCGACAAAGAATACCAGTGTATTGATGTTGATGGAACGGACAGTAAACCATGTCGTTTAGCTCTTATCCGTCGAGAAACTGTTGATATTGGGACTTGTGGTGGCCTTCATGATTTAGACATGGCGGCATCTATTCCAGAGGAGATGTTTGTCAAGCAGTCGAAGATGCCTCCCGTTAGCACACAAACCGAGGTAGGCTCTTACCTAGGTCACTATCTTCTTGATTGATCGTTCTACTTTGTAGAATGTGGCCCCTAGCAAACCTGTTTTGACGGTCAAACAAAAGCCTCAGCGTGATTTGCGAACAGTAGGTTTTTTATTGATCTTCAATTTAACAACTTAGTTCGTCTCTTGGGAAAACAGGGTACTGTTCCATTTATGTCAATACCTCTCCTTTACGGCCGCCAGCAGTCTGTATATGATGATGTGAGTCATGCACGAAGTACCTTGTTCCGTCGTTCGTTTGACGTCCTTTGCCAGCTTCAGAGTTTATTTTTCGTTCTTTATCTCTCCATGTTCACCTTCAACCAATTACCTTGTAGCTTTCCGAATGTGTCGCCCCCTCTCTCTCATCGCTGGCCTCGGGATTTTCTCGATTGGACGAATTCAGATCAGAGCATGAGGAGTCTGGGTTTAAAGAAGGCCGACTTCTTTTTGTCTGATGCTGATCTTTGGTATTACACAGTTAAGAGCAATGCACTTCCATTCTGGAGCACGGGAGACAAGACATTGAAAAGGATCCACTGGGACATGCTATACACCTTCCACCAACAACTATGGATCCTCAAGGAAAATCGAGATGTTGATGACATGGTAACCTACCGGAACAATAGAGAGGTACGACCCTCGTCGATTAGGGCAGTCTTGCAAACCATGATGGAAAGCCTCGATATGAACTCAGAAATACCAGTTGGGACGATATAAGACTGTCAACCATCGTGTGTCATTTGAGACTGTCAAATTGTATAGTGGTAGACCTGCTCATACTGTCGTGTGTTACGATGCTAAATCAATGGTTTTTTTTACAACTTCATCCACTCTCTCTTCAGTTCAACAATACTGTGTATATAAAAAGGGGTTCCAATGGTACGGAGGCTTCTGCGTGCAAAGAGCGCCAACACTATTTAGCAGCCTGTCAAGTCCTCCTGCGAGCGAGCTGGGATCACGTGCGCAGCTGGCTAACCAGAGATAGCGTATTCAGACACGGAAACAAAAGAGTGAGGCATCAATTTCACACTCAAGCGAATGAGTCCATCCACTCCGTCCACTTCAGGGGCTGACCTGGACCTCCCGGAGCATCTCCGAAACTATCCCCACACACTTAACTTATAGCTTGTCTCAAAATCATCCGTCAGTGTCATTACTGGCGGAATAATCAAATGCCATAAGGTCTCGTAAAAATCACACTAAAATACGCGTCAAACACGCTCTCCAACAGTGAAAACAAGATAAGAAGGCGTACACGAATGTGTCGCACACACAAAGACAGGCCGTGGAAGTCTGCGACCAGATGCGTTGAGTTTTGGGTGAGGGTTGAGTTGGAAGAAAGGTTTGACATTGTCGTCAAGAATATGTGTGAGAAGGGATTGTGGGGGTCGTCGAACTGTCGCAGAATTCCTGTCTGAATCATGAGTCTATCATAGGATCGCGAAAGCATGACGCTGATCCCACCTTCAGCAGTAGATCGTCCAATTGGTGTTATCCATGGATCCTGACCGTCAAACGAAGCTGTTGCTCGGATAACATCAGCCTTCTGACTCAGTGACAACTCGGAATTCTTTTGATCTAGGACCATTCGTCAAGGCAAGCCAAGGTAGAGTCTTCGATTATGTGTTGAATTCGCGCAAAGTTTATTGGTACCTGCAAGTTCGCAAGCATAAGGTCGAGGGTTGTCCGACATTTTGGTATGTTTGGACTCTCGCTGACATCATTTATCAATTTATTGCCACTTAGTCTCATCACGATGGGTAGTTCACAAGGATGCATCAGATAATTTGCGTAAACGTAGTCATATCTGTTGCGGGCAGATATACTACATAGGTGTTGTTAACTGTTGAGAGACGGCTAGTTAGGTCAATTTACTCGTCGATATCCTCCTGCATGATGATTTTGATTCTAAACTCCCCAACATCATCCCGGTCATAGGCTGCCCAGGCAGTGTCTTCATCCTCTGCGTCAATACCGTCTAACAGGATGTTACATCGTGTCGTGTCCTCTACAATGGTATCTATATCGACTTCCTCGTCTTCTACCTTCATCTTGCGCTTCATAATTTCTTCCTCGTCCTCCTACGATGATGATGGAAAATTCGTCATTGGCGCTCGTTGATAAAAATGAAAAGGAATCAACCGTACAATGTCGAACTCATCTTCCCTTTCTTCATACTCGACATTCTCATCCACCTCTTCAAAACCCCCTGCAAACGCGCCCCACCGTTCTGGATTAGGACTATGCCAGAGGAGAACATTGCCTTCTTTCGTCGTAGAGACTATCAATGATTTCAAGGGATGCCACTTTAAAAAAGCATATCAAGTTTCTATGGACAAATCGATAGTGAAAGGAACTGACATGTATGTCGACAAGCGGCTCCCGTCCGCCATCCAATGCGCTTGCAAATTGGCCATCATTTGAGATATCCCAGATGTAGATCTTGTGACTAGCCGTGTCTGTCGCGCCTGATTTGGACCTTTCTATCAGCGATACGGAAACGGGAAAAGCATGTGAGTGCACCCCCTGCCAGCCATTCTCCATCAGGACTGTAAGACATGCCATGCCATCCTGTCTTGTTGATTGGATCGTGAAACCGATGGGTAGGCTCAAGCTCGTCGTCGATGATATCGCCCTCACAGGGAGGTGTTCGATATACAGGGAGGTTGAATTGTCGGAGTGTCCTGTCCGACGAATTTGTAACGAGGCGGCTTCAGGATCCAACGCATTAATTAGGGAGACGCGGGGGGCGAGATATGCAATTTCACCGTCCGGATTTTGTAAAGGCGAGAGCCTTTATTGTGCCTACTGCACCGCTAATCTTGTGCCGCGCGATCATCTTGGGTAGACCATCAGTAATGCAGCGAAAAGGATGATACGGTTACGTACTACTTTTGTTCTAGTGTTGAAGACAAGAACATAACCTGAAGATGTTCCAACGAAAATGAACTTGCCCGAGGGATCAAAACGAGCGGCGGTCATGGCAGAACTACTCAAATGAGGAAATGGTATCAGAGAGAATGAAACTTGGAAACTAGCCGTGAGCGGTTAGATTGTCCATCCTCCACCTGCTGTTGAATCTCACGTAACTCGACACGAGACCGTGATTTCCGTCGAAGATCCTCAACATATGCCTCGCCTGAGCTCAACAGCACTAGAGCGATGTTGCTAAAGAGGATGATCAATGACTGTACAATGGTTACGAAAATCTAATGACGCACCTATTCCGAGGGTGGAATGATGCCGATATGACAGGACAGTCGAAACGGATCGTTACCATCCGCTGTATCGGATCGCACTGAGAAGCCAAGTCCCACTTGATGACGTTCCAATCCTTTGACGAGGTTAGAATCCAACGAGAGTTGGATGACCAACTGAGATGAATGGTCGAATGTAGCGGAAGCCAAAAACCTCGAGAATACGCACTCAAGGCTGGTCACGGCTTTTACGTGTCCTTCTAGTGATCGTATACGAGCTCTCGTTTCTAGATCCCAGACAGCCGCCGTCCCATTCGATCTGCCAACACCGAGGTATCGCCCCGATGGATCAAAGCGCGCGAAGGCAGCCGAGGCGAAGAGTGAAGCCTGAACGGCAGTTGGGTGAGTAAGGTTAAAGGGACCTGCACACTTAGAAGTAAGTCGCAGACTATTCCACTTTTTCCAAAGAAACCTGACTGATCAGCGACTCGTTCATGACGGTGAAAGGTGGTTGGAAGCACGTGACCACGGAATATGCCGAGGACAGAATTCTTTGATCGCGATGACCTATCCCACCCCCCGTTCGACCCTTTGGTCAGACCAAAAAAAGTTTTGCAGCAAATAGCCACGTTGAGCGTCTCAAACTTGAAGCTTGAAGCTTGAGACATAGATAAATATATGAACTACACTCCTAAAACCAGTCGCTTGAACCGTTTGAATTCGCCTGTCAACTCAATGCTTTATAACTAAAGTGAATAACAAGTATGGTTACTGGCCTAGTGGTCATGTGTCTATTGTGTCTCCATGACAATATATAATTACTCAATAGGGTCTATTAATTCAGAGCTGCCAACTGTAATGGGAATCCCAGTAGTAAAAAAAAGTGAGGAAAGTGTAAAATAAAAGTTGGAATAATAGAAAACTTAATAAAAATTATATTTCTCAAGTCTTGAGAAGTTCTTAAGCATCAGAACCCTGATCCCATGAGGAAAAGAGGCTGAAAACTCAAGCTAACTACATAGATAGGCATGAAGTAAGTGTAGTAACTGTGTAGAATAAAATAACATAAGATAGGGATGGCAGGAGGATCTTGAATGCAATACATGATATAAGAGAGAGTGTGCTGCAAATTGCAAAGTGAGGTCATCCTCATTAGGAGCCCTAGCCTTGCAATTCAACTTTTGGCTTCCTCCTTTATTTAGCGAGATCAGATAGGACAGTGGAAGGTTAACAAAGGAGATGCATCAATTTGATAATAATTAAATGATTACTTTTATATATGGTAATACATGAACACAAAAAAACAAAGCAAAAAACTGACTAAAAAATATGCAAAAGAAGGTCAGAGGCTTCTTTTGCATACTTGAAAAAAACAATTGTCATTTTTCAAAAGTTGATTTTTGGATGCATCTGAATTCCAAAAAAATGAAACAAAAATCAGTCAAAAAAAAACCATCAAGAAACAATCAAAAATCACAGAAACACTCTAATAGATCACTAAGGCATTTTATGCTGTAATTTTTGATCAATTTTTGATGGTTTTTTTGACTGATTTTTGTTTCATTTTTTAGAATTTGAATGCATTCAAAAAATTAACTTTTAAAACATGACAGCTGTTTTTTCAAGTATTTCAGTCAGTTTTTTGCTTTGTTTTTTTGTGTTCACATATTACTGTTGAGGATAGTTTTTGACGCTGTACAAAAGTCACTCAGACATTTTGTTTCATTTCTGCTGTAATGTATTGATTGTCAAGACAAATTGAAACCATACATCTTCTGTTTATATAATTTACAGTGTCTATGAGTTGGGGAGCAAGATGATCAAGCAAGAGCTTGATTAGTTGTGGATATCCTTTCTTTGAAGTAGCTTGCCATCCAAGGGCAGATGGAAACAAAATGTGAAGTTGTGATATAGGTGTTATCAGGGGACTTTCTTTTCTGGCATATCCAGGACTCTTCAAACTGGTCCACTGTTCTCTGGACTACTCTTGTGCCCCCTGGAGATAGGTCTGTATATTCTGATACACTTTGGATCTCTTTCTGCTAGCTGTGTAACTGAGCCATAGCCTCTGACGAAATGGAAATACGGTTACAGGTCGATTAGACCAAACCTAAGCATGATGCAATAGAATTAGCTTAGATCGAGTATGGAGGGAACTCGGTGTATCTGTGGTATTTCCAGATGTCTACCTAATACATCTGGGGAATGCTTAAATACTGTAGCAAGTGGCTGTGTTCATGGGCAACAAACTATGTAGCAGCTGACTTACTAACGGACTGAAAAGTGATTGCGCAACAATGATGAGATATGTCGGAACTTCTTCGTCATATTACTTTCGTCACTTCCCCTTGACGACATATCTCGTCGTTAAGAATCACATGGGATGCGACAAAGTCGCAGAATTCCCCTTACGGGCTCGTCGGCAATCTCGAGCAGATTGTGCAGCGCATCTACGAAGCTCCGTGGCCTCAGCAATAACAACTGCTGGGTCTTGCGTAGCCATAAGGGTGTGTTGTGGAAGTGTCGCACGGGAGAGTGATGGTAGGCTAGGGATGGGCATGGCAGCGAGTTGTCCAGCGATTCGGCGCTGTCCACGTGCCTTTTGATTGGCGGCTATTCGTCTCCTAACGGCAGCGGGGTCTTTGGAGTGGCATTCAGTGTCGTTATGCCCTCGAGCGTGGCATTTTGAGCACTTAAGGGCGCGAGATGCTGGTTTGGCAGTGGATGCAGCGGCGGTGCTAGTCGCTCTGCGGCTACTGCCAGTAGGATGATCGCTTCCAAGTTCATCGATCTCGTTTCGGAGTTCTTCGATGAAGTCGAACATGCTTTCATAATAATATCACATTAGAATGAGAAGGGCTGAGGTTATACGAACAACCAAGTCCCATATCTGACTCGGGGTCATGGTGTGGGGGATGTTTGTTTTTGTCAGCGCTTTGATCTCTTGCTGTTTTACTTCAATGTCGTGCTGGGTAACGGGTGTAACCATGATATCGATGAAGTTGGGCAGGGTTTATCTGGAAATGACGAAATGGAAATACGGTGACAGGTCGATTAGACCAAACCTAAGCGTGATGTGATAGAATTAGCTTAGATCGAGTATGGAGGGAACTCGGTGTATCTGTGGTATTTCCAGATGTCTACCTAATACATCTGGGGAATGCTTAAATACTGTAGCAAGTGGCTGTGTTCATGGGCAACAAACTATGTAGCAGCTGACTTACTAATGGACCGAAAAGTGATTGCGCAACAATGATGAGATATGTCGGAACTTCTTTGTCATATTACTTTCGTCAGCCTCCAAATGTCAATCTTACATAAATCATGTGCTAGCCTGCCTTTGTATTGCTATTTGTGTTCCTGTAAATTTAGGTGTTCAAATGCTTAGCCATCAGCAATTGCAATGAGCTGTCCAACTTAATTTTTGTGTTTTTCATCTTAAGAAATCAATACCAGACTCCTATTGCTAAATACACTGTCTCTCTGATCTATGCCTCATACAAAGCAACATGGGATTTTTCAATATACTTCAGTGCTACTCCCTGATTTAGTGCTATAGAAATTGTTGTCTAAAGCAAGAATACTGAAATACTTGAAAGTTGCTACATGTTGTCTGAGTGTCATGACTCATTCATTTTTTTCATGCCCTCAATCCCTGATCCACATCTTGGATTGACCCTGACCCCGATTTGACCCTCTTCTCCATGTGCACACAATATTTCTGCTGATGCATCATGCATCAGGGGTGCATCACTCTTTTGATCTTCCTTCCCCATCTAGCTATTTTTTTCTAGCTCCAATCTTCTCACATGCCCTCACCAAAATGGGTCTGGGGCATGCTCATGCATGCCTCTGGCCTTCCCTGAGTATATAAGGCTTCAACTCCCTAGTTGGTCCTTAGTCTTGGTATTAATAATATTTCCTACTCTCTGTTTCTTTTCTCTTCCTCTCTCAATAAACTTGTTTTTTTCTCAATCTCCATCTGATCCTAAGTCTCCTGACTTGTTCTACCTGTTTTCATCTCTGTATCCACTCCTGTTGTGCTCCCACCACAATTGAACTATTTTGGACTGCTACCCAAAAGTCCCCTGAAACTTCTGTTGCCCTCCAAGCCCCTCTGACTAGTGGGTTCATTGCTCTACAGCAAGCCTCTAGGTCAGCAATCCTTAACACTGAGTAGGCAATTTAATACCTCAAAGTGAGAGGTGTTAGGCAGTTGCTATATATATAAGAGTCTCAAATAGAGTTTCAAATATTTGTAGCATAAATATAGAATTGGTTTTAGAAAAATATGAAGGGTACTAAGCTGTTGCCATAGATGCAAGGCACTAAGGTACTGGAGTCTTGCATAGACTTAGCAATGTAAGACAAAGACAAGACCTGTATAATACCATAGTGACAAAGGTGGCAAGAGGATGTAAGGTGAGGCTGCCTAGTCAGGTAGATAGATGTTATGTCACACTTAGAGTCTTGCAATAGAACTGGTATATGTCCTAGGTTGCAAAGAGCTACTCTAGTACATTGAGGCCCTATATATATGTTTTCTAATGCTTAGCTAAGTGAGATATGTCGGATTAGAAAGGAGGGTAACGGAGTGACTGGAATTAATGAGAGTATGTCATGAGATCCTTACATACACTCTTCAGACAGAATGAGTGTAGTGAAGGCTTGGCTTGAGTAATCATAAGAGAAACAGTGTGAACAAAGATAAGTCAAAAGAAAGTAAAGGTTTTAGTAGTGGAGAGTATAGGGAACATTATGTTCAAAAACTGTCAATGGTCTTGTATGAGGAGCAATTATGCTAAACTGAATTTGGCTAAAAAAGCCTCAGTGCTATCGAGGGAGGAAGCAGTGCTGCCCATTGGGATGTCGAGATCTTGGGCCAAGGTTTTGATGGAGGAGGTGACTGCTTTGAGCAGAATAGTGGCAGAGGTTAGAGTGTGAAAAGAGGGTTCTCCAGGAATAGGAGGTGCAGGTTTCTCCAGCTGAGGAGCAAAGAGGTCATCTATTCCGAAATCATTGAGGGTGGTATCAGCTCCAGATCCAAAGAAGAAGATGGGATCATTCTGCTGTGCGGCTATGCACTCATCATTGGAAGTAAATGTTATGACAAAGGTGCTCGTCATGAGGGCATTTGATAGCAAGTTGGATAAGACGGAGTTTGCGCTCATCAATGTCTCCTCTCTGAGTTAAAATGCTCATTGTGATCAGCTTGTGGTAGGATTTGCAATCAAAGAAGTTGGTGTAGATAGAGCCAGGGATGACACAATGCTTGGCTATGACCCACTGGTTGGTCTGAGAGTTGAACTCAGCAAGGCAATGTTTGTAAAGCGTGTTCGGAACTGAGTTAAAGAAGTGTGCAAATGAATTATATCTGAAGGGAGAGGGGTGTGCGGCATGTTGGTCAGGAGTAGAAAGAGTTATCAATGCATCAAATTTAAGGAATAGCCTGGCCTGCAAAGAATAAATCACAGTGCTGGAACCCAAGTTCTTGTTTTGGGAGAGGGTGAGCATCAGGGTTCATCAATCTTGCTTAATCCAAGGGTGACAAAGGAGATTTAAGGCAGGGGATCTGCGACATTATTATTTTGTAGTGGTTCCACGGTAGCTGCGGGATCCAGGGACCAAGGGCATAATGATTGTCAAGAATAAAAGGAAGAGGGAGAAGAGCGCTGTGGAAGATTGGTGAGTAGAGAAATGGGAAGTAAAAAGGGCTTTTGAGCTTCCTTTTAAGCCTTCTCCCAATTGCAAATATCTTAGTGAGATCTGAGGGTCGTCCAAAGGAGGCAATCTCATTTCTTCTGATAGGTCAGAGATGTTTTCAATATCCAATAATTCCAGGTATGGCCCAATGAGGTTGAGATCTTGTACCTGGGAGTGTGTGTTGTCTCCAGCTTTCCATAATACTTCAAACATAGCCTTACTTGCCATGCTTTTATGTGCCACAATTTTATCAGTGGCCCATTCTTTGGTCTCAAGGCCCACTATTTGCTTGTCAAGTCTTCCTAGAAATAGTCAGTTGTCATTAGGCTTATGTATGTGTAACAGAGTAGCATGGAATACATTATGAATTCCTCTCTGGCGCATGCTAGATGGTATCTTAACCTTATATGAGCTGTTATAGAAGTCCTCAGTGATCAAGTAGAGACCTTTGGATTTAGAAATGAGTTTGCAAGCAAGTCTCTTAGGATAAGTGAGATTCTTAGTGGAGATATAGACTAAATCTCCTAGCTGAAATGGGGAGGGTTGTTGTCGTCAATTGGCATCCCGTATCTGCCTAACCCAGGCTTTGAGAATGCTATTATGAGCAGACATAATTGCCATCCTGAGATGTTGGGCAAACATTCTTATTCCTGCATATTCTACTTCCAAGGTTGTCCCCAGACTAATGGTCAGGGTATATGTCTGGAGTTTAGAAAAAATGAAGAGTAGCCTGTGCTGTTAGAATGCACAGTATTGATTGCAAATTTGATGGCTAGAAGTCTAATTACCCAGTTATGCTGATTAGTTCCTATGCACTGCCACAGCATTTGAGTTACTGTTCAATTAGCACGTTCAGTAGCGCTGTCTGATTCTGGATGATAAGCAGAGGACATTTGTAATTGGGTTTCACTTAATGTGTGGAGCTGGCTCCAGAACTGTAAGGGCAACGCTTGACGTCTGCAGAACTCCTTCCACAGAGTCGGCGATGCAAGGGGCAAGTGAGAGTCAAGCAAGCACAGAGGCAAGCAAGAGTTGGGCAAGAGGCAAGCAAGGCTAACAGAGAGTCAAACGGCGCTAGATAAGCTTACAGTCGGTTCAGTAGATAGGCCAGAAGAACACTGCTATTGTTCAGCCTGGGGATATTCTATTTCACAGGCTGCCTATATATACTACATTGGTGGCTGTGCTATTACTAATACTGTTTACTAATTGGGCCCTGGTATGTAAAAGAGTATGACTAACAATAATTGATGCTGAGTAGGGTCTGGGCATATGACTCATCAAGGCTGACTACTACAAGATGGAAGGGGAAAGGGTGGGCCGAGCAGCCGGTTGGATCTGCTAGGAATAGGCATATTGTTGGACTAAGCTCAGAGTAGGGTTGGACGCGGTCCGGAGACCGGAGACTGGTCTCCTGACAAGAATGTACTAGTGAACCAAGAGTCTCAGTTGCTGACTATGGCTCTTGGGAGTCCATGGTGTTGATATACCTCCAAGAAGATTATCTTGGCTACCTGCCAAGCCATGAAGTTGTTTTGGCTAGGAACTAGGTGGACCATGGCTGTTAAGTGGTCTATAATGACAGTAATAGAATCATATGCAGCGTTCTTATCTCTGGATTCTAGCAGAGGTCCAACAAAATCTACTCCAATTACTTTCCAGGGTTGAGTTGGGGCAATTAGCAAATGTAACAGGCTATATGGCTGTTGATTTGAAGGTTTGCTTTGTTGGCAGGTGTTGCATGTCTTGCAGTAAGCCTTGACATCTTTGGCTAGGTTTTTCCACCATACAATCTTGTGGAGGTAGACAAAGGTCTTGTATGCTCCGAAGTGTACCAGTAGTGAGTGTGCCTCCAATATTACTACTTCCCAGATACTTTGTCCATTGACAATGATTGCTGGGATGCATAGGACTTTACTATTAGTCAATTTCATGTATAATAAGTTGTCTTCTATTACAAAGTTTTTGTAATCCTTGGGCTTGTTGAGGATTATTTTGAAGAACTTATCTTTACTATACCATCCTTGAATACTTGTTAGTAGGTCAATTGGCTTGCGACTGTGGCATAGTAGTTCATCAAGCAAAACAGGAGGTAAGTCACTTATTGACTGATCCAGGATTTGAGACCTTATTGCCATATTTTCATTGCAGATGCTTTCCCTTGTGTAGGTCTCAGCATTGATAGCGTCACTATCTTTCTATAAGCAGAATTTAGACTTGGTGCAAGTCTTTGGAATTTAGTTGAAAAGCTATAGGTGTGACTGATAATAGGCAAGGAATCTTTTGTGATTACTACTCAGTATTGCCAATGCTAACGGTGATAAGCCTCTGGCTGAGCTCAGCGCACCAGCACTATTTTTAGCAACTTATATTTTGCAGCTAGCAGGGATCGAACTCAGGCTACAGGACATGACGTGCAGGATCACGGGACTTAGCGACCACCTGACTTGGCAGTCAGATGATGATTTACTGGTCACATGGCAATCACAAGACCTGGCGACCATGGGACTTTAGCCCGGCCCCCTTTCAGGTCCCCAATCAGTGATAACTGATGCCGGGGCCTTTAGCGACACCTATCAAAACCCAGTGCTTCTCAAAGATCTGACGTCAGATCACTTCAGTGATGCTTAGCAACTCACGCAAGACAGGCCCCTTGATGGTTTCAGATATTAGCAATGCTTATAGCTTATCCGATGCCTAGCGACTCACGCAAAACAGGCCCCCTTGATAGTTTCAGGCCTTAGCAACAGTCTCTGTGCATTTGGCCTCTTTCACTGCTAGAATGTTGAGTTAACACTTGCCGACTTGACAGATGCCGTTGCTTAGCAACTTTCACGTTCCATCATACTTGTCTCCATTTTTCTTGATTGATTAATTAGCAACTTTTAGTTTAATTACCATGGCGACTTAGCGCCTATAAATACTGTACATATTTTGTCTTAGCCACCATTGAATTGTACGCCCCACAGTTCAGATCTCATTTCAGTGCATTCTAAGTCCTCAGAGTCGCTAAGTGATACAGTCTTGCCAACTTCACCTCACCAACTTTGTCTACCAACTTATGTCTTACAGTGCCATATGAGCACATCATTGCCAATGTTTACGTTGCTAGAGTCTTTGCTGACTTCTAGCACCCTAGTGCCTTGCAGGCTTTCAGCTTAGATCACTAAGCAAACAGTTTATTCCTCTAAGTTCAAATCCCACTAAAAAGACTAGGCTTCTGTGACCCTGCCTGGTGATAAGCCTCTGGCTGAGCTCAGCGCACTAACACTATTTTTAGCAACTTATATTTGGCAGCTAGCAGGGATCAAACTCAGGCTACAGGACATGACGTGCAGGATCATGGGACTTAGCAACCACATGACTTGGCAATCACCTGCCACTCAACTGACTCCAACCCAGCCCCCTTCAAGTCCTCGATCAGTGATAACTGACGCCAGAGCCTTTAGCAACGCCTATCAAAATCCAGTGCTTGTCAAAGATCTGATGTTAGATCACTTTAGCAACGCTTAGCAATTTATGCAAGACAGGCCCACATGATGGTTGCAGATATTAGCAACGCTTACAGTTGATTCGACGCTTAGCGACTTATGCGAGACAGGTACGTGAGGATTTCAGGCCTTAGCAACGGCCCCCATGCATTTGACCTCTTTCATCACTGGAATGATGAGTTAACGCTTGCTGACTTAACAGACGACGACACTTAGTGACTTTCATATGTAATTACACTAGTCTCCATTTTGATTAATTAATTAGTGACTTTTTAAGTTTAATTACCACAGCAACTTAGCACCTATAAATACTGTACATATTTTATCTTAGCCATCATTGAATTGTACACCCCACAGACCAGATCTCATTTCAGTGCATTCTAAGTCCTCAGAGTTGCTAAGTGATACCGTCTTGCTGACTACACCTTGCCAACTTAGTCTACCAACTTTTGTCTTATGGTGCCATATGAGCACAGCGTTGCCAACGTTTACGTTGCTAGAATCCTTACCGACTTCTAGCATCCTAGTGCCTTGCAGGCTTTTGGCTTAGATCGCTAAGCAACCAGTTTATTCCTCTAAGTTCAAATCACACTAAAAAGACTAGGCTTCTGAGACCCTGCCCGGGACTCTCTCAACCACTAGCAACCGCTCAACGCTACTCATTCATGAGGCGCTAAGTTTACCATCTACCAGGACAGTGCTTAGCGACTTTTGGGTGTTATCACCGGGACTCTCTCAAACACTAGCGACTGCCCAACGCTACTCATTTGTGAGGCGCTAAGTTTACCATCTACCAGAACAGTGCTTAGCAACTTTTGGGTGTCATCACCGGGACTCTCTCAAACACTAGCGACCACCCAATGCTATTCATCCATGAGGTGCTAAGTTTACCATCTATTAGGACAGTGCTTAGCAACTTTTGGGTGTCATCAATTGTACCTGTATTAAGTTGGAGTTTGGAAATTGGCAGCAAAAAGTAACAAGGTGCCGTTGAAAAGTTGCTAGACACTGTTGAAAAGTTGCTAAACACCCTTTAGATCTGTACTCCATACTCTTTACTTGATCTCTGAGGGGAAAAATTGTTTTTATTCCAAGTTATGGTATAGTTTTTATAGTACTTTCTGGAGGTGGGCGGTAGTCCCCTACTTCAAACATTACCTCCCTCTGCTTTGTCTTCTGCTTTCTGTTCCGCCTGTGGGGCCTTCATTCCATTACTCCTTATTTGGATGTGGGCACTTCCTCACTGCCGCTGTGGGCATCACTGTTCTTACCATTTACTTGGTCCACCTCTCTGCGGCTAGCGTGGTTACTTCTTCCTTGATCCGTCAGCCCAGGGCTTCACGCATCTCCTTTCTAAATCTGCTACGCTGTGAGGTTTGACTCACTGCCGCTACTGTCCCTCAGTATTGGAGTTTCTGTTTTGCTGTTTTGGGGCTATTCTGTCTTCAGCAGTACTAAGCCTCTATCATCCTCCCCCAAATTGAGATTGGGACTGTCTCCAGTCCCTACTCATGTCCTAATGCGGAGTCTGTCCATGCTTGCTTGACCCTGAGCAGTTCCTGCCCTTTTTATAGTCATGCATATTGGTTGATGGACATATTCCATGTTCAATTCTCCTTTGTCCACCATGTATGCTTTTAAGGCCTCCAACGCTGTAACTTCGCATCGTTGGCTGACCGGTTCCTGGACTTGGTGCTTGCTGCATCTCTTTTCTCATCAAATGATTGAGTAGTTGTGGAAGGCCTTGCGGTCCTTCTCAAACAATGAGAGGATTGTTGCGTGGAGGGTATATCGTAGGCCCATGTCCAGCTTGCTCATGACCTGATAGTGGAGCGGTGGGCACAGCATCAAGGCAAGCCATAGCTCCACGCCATTTTGCTGCATGTAATATGCGGTCTTCTGTGGTCTTTTGGTTGTTGGCTGAGGGCAGCATGGCAGCATTTGCACAGCAACAGCAACTCTTCTCTTCTTCAGCCCCAATTGTCTCGGCCCATGCGTTGTCACCCAGTTCTGGTGTTACCTGCTCTGTCCATGGCGGTATCTGCTCCAGTTTTGTCTGCCATTCCTCCATCACCTAGTCTTGGGGGCCACCCTTGAGTTCCCCAGCCTTTGTTGGTATGTTCCTATCACAGTCCTGCATGCCTTCAGTTGGATTTTACTCTTTTTCAGGTGCCTTTGCCCCTTGAATCCACCTTTCTTCCTGCAGATCTCCTGTATCCCCTCAATCCATCCTGCAATTGGGCTTATTTATCTGCCTTGACCATGTGTGCTCGTAAACACTTTGATTTGGCTTGCACAGAGCTTTTGTCCAGCTTCTGCCACCTTGCCTTTATCTGCTGCAACCAGTCCTTGCTGACTGATCAGCTGGACAACTTGTCCCAGTACCTGCAGGAGTGTGACCTGGCCCTGAGGGCAATGTTTTGTGTCGCTTTTCTGCTGTGGCCATCGACTCCTGTCCTGCTTCCTCCAACAATCCCTTGGACTGCATTGTGGTGCCATTGGTGATGATGCCCAAAAGTCGCCAAGCACTGTCCTGGTAGATGGTAAACTTAGCGCCTCACAAATAAGTAGCGTTGGGTGGTCACTAGTGTTGAGAGAGTCCTGGGCAGGGTCCCAGAAGCCTAGTCTTTTTAGTAGAATTGGACTTAGAGAAATAAAGAGGTTGCTTAGCGATCTAAGCCAAAAGCCTGCAAGGTGCTAGAGTGTTAGAAGTCAGTAAGAACTCTAGTGACGTAAACGTTGGTGACAATGTGCCCATATGGCACCGTAAGAATAAAAGTCGGTAAATAAAATCGGCAAGGTGAAGTCGGCAAGACTGTATCACTTAGTAACTCTGAGGACTTAGAATGCGCTGAAATAAGATCTGAACTGTGGGGCATATGATTTGATGATGGTTAAGACAAAATATGTACAGTATTTATAGGTGCTAAGTCGCTGTGTTAATTAAACTAAAAAGTTGCTAATTAATCAATCAAGAAAAATAATAACAAGTACAATGGAATGTGAAAGTCGCTAAGCAACGGCGTCTGTCAAGTCGGCAAGTGCTAACTCAACATCCTAGCAGTGAAAGAGGCCAAATGCACGGGGACTGTTGCTAAGGCCTGAAACCATCAAGGAGCCTGTTTCAAGTAAGTCACTAAGCATTGGATAAGCCATAAGCGTCGATAAAGTGATCTGATGTTGGATTTTTGAAAAGCATGGGGTTTTGATAGGCATTGCTAAAGGCCCTGGCATCGGTTATCACTGATTGGAGACCTGAAAGGGGGCTGGGCTGAAGTCAGATGAGTGGCAGGTGATTGCCAAATCAGGTGGTCGCTAAGGTCCCGTGGTTGCCAAGTCTTGTGATTACCATGTGACCAGTAAATTGTCATATGACCACTAAGTCAGGTGGTCGCTAAGTCCTGTGATCTCGTGCGTTGCATCCTGTAGCCTGAGTTCAATCCCTGCTAGGTGCAAAATATAAGTCACTAAAAATAGCACTGGTGTGCTGAGCTCAGCCAGAGGCTTATCATCGGAGGCTTAGATAATTACTTTATTTTTGTATGCATGTCTTGTAGCGGTCGTTGTCTATCCATTTTTTGCCTTGTGCTTGTTGTTTTTGTTCCAGACTGAGCTTCTTTTCCTGCCCATATGTCTGATCATTTTTACATTGACAGATCCTCCTCTCATGCTAGAAGGTGGTGCCAGGGGGTCCCTTCCCAAGGTTGGTTGTCCCTGACTGGGTTCTCATGCATGTCGTCTTTTCATAAACTGCTTCCTGCCTGTGGCGCAACAAACCCTTGCCTTTTCATTGCTCTTCCTATGCCTTTGATCAATTTTAATGCCCTTGCTAGTTTTGTGCGCTTTGCTGATCAAGTCCTAGACTTAGCAATAGCCACATTGCTATTGCCTGATAACAACCACATTGTGGTCAAAGAGTTAGCCCTACTCTTGGAGCTGTAAGGGCAACCTCTGGAGATTATGGCTTAGTCACACAGCTGGCAGAGGAAAATCCAAAGTACATTAGGAAATGCATAGGTAACACTACAATGACTACTCACTTGGCAGAGAAAAATCCAAAGAAAACAAGTCTAAGGATTCTCTATGCTGGGACTGACACTTCTGAGGCTTCAAAAGCATGGGAAACAACTATACAGATCAACAAGGTGGCTAACCTTAACCTAAATAGTGAAAAACTTGGACATGGCATGTGACTCAGTAGTTACTAGATCACATGTAGCTTTGGCATGTAACTTAGTAGTTACTAAATCACATGCAGCTTATTAGGTAAGCTAGAGCGGACAGAGCCAGTAAAAGAAGGTGAGGGAGAACTGTACTAAAAGTAAAAAGATAGACAAGAGAAGGAAAAGAAGAATAAGAAAAAAAAATAAAGGTCAAGAAAAGAAAAGAGATGAGGAGTCTCCTGACAGTCCAGTCAATCTCCGGATTGTGCTTCCAGAGCCAGGGAAATCCAAGGATCATCTCCTGCTTGCCAATGCTCATAACCGTTGATGATGCCCAAAAGTCGCTAAGTACTGTCAAGGGTAAACGGTACCTAGCTACTGTGGAAGGTAAAGGGTTGGGCGGTCGCTAGTTGAGAGGGAGTCCGGGCAGGGTCCCAGAGACTTAGTTTGTTAAGGAAAATTTAGTAATTGGAAGAAAGGTGCTTAGCGATCTAAGCTGTGTCGCCTGCGAGGCGCTAGGGTGCCAATAGTCGGCAAGGACTTGGCGACGTAACGTAGTCAAAGTGTGCTCGTATAGCACCTAGACAGTTGGCAAGACTGGCGAAGAAGCGGCAAGCTTAGCGTAGTCGGTAAAAACAGTAAGTCCCTTGGCGACTTTGAGGAACTTAGTGCGCGCAAGTTGAGATCTGAACTGTGGGGATGGAATTTGATGCTCCGAAGACAAAATATGTACAGTATTTATAGGCGCTAAGTCGCCGTGTTAATTAAACTATAAGTCGCTAAGTAACAAAATGGGGAATGGATTATGACAAGAAGAATAGAATGTGAAATAGCTAACCCGCGGCGTCTATCAGTCGGCAAGCGCTAAGTCACCAAGTGAGCACTGAAAGCAGTCAAATAAACGGTGACTATCCTGGGGTCTGAAAAAATCAAGGGGGCTGGCGTCGCCAAAGTCGCTAAGCGTCGGTAAAGGTAAGCGTCGCTAATTGCTAGGCACCGGGGCTGAAGAAGTGGCGACCTGCTGATAGCCGTCGGCAAGTTGTTAAACGCGTAATCTTATAAGGTGCCGGCTATCTTTGATCGGTGACCTGTTATCGAGCCCGAGGTCATGTGTGCGGTCCATGCATTAACAGTCAGGTGGGCAAGTCCCATGGTCCAGAGGTCCCGTGCGCTAAACATCCCGTGGTCGCCTAGTCATGTGTTGTCCGCGTCGTGCCTGTTTGCCTGAGTGAGCCGCCAAACTGCTATCAACAAAAGTCGCTAATTATAGCTTTGCTGCGCTGAGCCCGACCCAGGTTTTATCACCGTGAAGGTGGTGCACTTCACGTGGGATTTGTAGCGCAGGATGAGGTCCACTACAAACTTGATGGATTTTGATTTGTTACAAGTGCCATCAACATTGTACACCAGGGTGGAGGATAGGAGAGGTTGAGTTGTGAGCTGGTGCCGTTCCACGTAGCTAGCGTCCACAAAGAGTCCAGTTGCTCCAGAGTCCAGGAGGGCAACTACGCTCCAGGTTTGCTGCATGTTGGTGGTTTCAATCTCCACGTTCATCCAGAGCAAGTTTGGCAATGGAGTAGATGCTATGACATAGCAACAGGGGAAGCGGTGTTCCCAGGCAGGAAGGCATGCTCTGAGAGAGGTCAAGGAGGGCTTGGGAGAGCCTTTAAGTATATTAGGAATAGTGCTTATCGTTGGAGAAACTGAGTCGTCGACAGAAGTTGTATTGATTTCTTCTACCAACAGATATGCAAATTGGTTAGCACTAGGCAATGGAGGCGTACTTTTTACTTGTTGTATTCCTAAAAACCCTCCTGAGACTCCTCCAACTCTCCAGTAACAGGGGGGCCTTATGTGTGCTCTCTGGAGCAGGAGTGTCTGGAGAGAGGATCCTGGCCATGTTGCAAACTGCCAGGAGTTGCAGGAGCAGTTTTTTCTGCTCCTTCAGGGACAGATATTGGACCTCAAGGCCCCAGAGGCAATGGTGGGCAAAGTGGCCTAGTGCACCACAGCATTGGCACAAGAGTAGGAGAGGCATGCACTGCCAGGAAGTATCCATGTCCATGGAGGCGCCTAGAGGCAGTAACGGGAGTGTCAGGAGCGCTGCTGGCAAAGCCGCCAGAGGCAGAGCGGTTGGGCGACGGGGGAGCAAAGCAGGGAAGCACAAGGAGGAGGTGGGAGTTGTAGCCTTGTGGAGCTTCCATTTGAGCTTCATGAGCTGCTATTGCTTCCAAGCTATTCAGTACCACAATAGGACTTGATCATCTGCTGAGCATCCTTCTGCAAAGTTGTTGATGTGCTCCATCAAGATTGAATAGAGCTTTTCTTGAAAGGTGAAGCACAGCTGTAGGCTGTTGGAGTATTTGGCCTGCTTTACTAACGTGCAAAACAAGTTGATGTACTTGTCCAGAGATTGCTTTCCTTGGCTATACTGATCCCGGTCTTGCAGGACCAATGCGGTGGTTTTGGTGGAGTTCTAGGAAAAGAACTTGTCTCAGAACTCCTGTTCAAACTTGGCCCAGTCTGCAAAACTTCCGACACTGCCAGGGTGTTGGAAAACCCCTCATTGCATAGGTGGCTGCCTATCCCAACTTTATATAGGATAGGACCCACGCAATCTTCAGCTTGTTGGAAACAAAGTTGTCACTGCAGAGTTGGATATAGGTGACGCAGGACTAGAAGAAACGTTCCCCGGACGTGTGGTTACCATTATATGCGTTGGAGATTGCTGAGCATGGGATATTAGAGCATTCTCATACCAGAGGAGGGAATTGTGCAGTGCGGGAGCACTGCACCAGCAGGGTAGGCAGCAAGGAGTTGGTTGCTGCTGGAGCAAGGCATTCTAGGAGCGTGCGGAGGGAGTCAGAAATAGTTTTGGTGGTTTGATGGAGGTAGAAGAGTTCAGCGGTGTACTGGGTGAAGGAAGCCTATGTGAGTTGCACTTGTGTTTCTAGGTAAAGCAGGCGGGTCCAGGCTTCCTTGCTGGAGGCTGTGGCATCCAAGAGAGCTTCTGAAATGGCTGGCTGAGACATAGATAACGTCAGTGCTTAAGCTCAGTGAAGAAGCAACAGATAGGAGCCGGAGAAGGTTTAGTGGTTATAGGGGGCTTCCAGACTAGGATTAGGAGACTTGTTCTGCTGTAAGAGCAACCTACAGAGGTTGTGGCTAAGTCACACAACTAGCAGAGGGAAATCCAAAGTTTATTAGAGACAGTATAATATAACAAGAAATACAACTAATCACTTAGCAGAGGGAAATTTGAAGAGAACAAGTCTAAGGATCCCTCTGCCATGGTGCGGCGCATTAGTGTAGGTGGTGGAGGCATAAAAATGACTGTACAGTACTTTCCAGAAGGCATAGAAGCATCTCGGAGATCTCCAGGAATCCCCAGAGAACTCTGGGAATCAAAAAAGGAAGTTCCAGAAATGGAAGTCCTCTGACATCTGCTGCTGGTCCTCATAAACACTGGAGTGAAGTACAAAGTTGAGCAGATCCTGGACAGTCATCTATTCCATTGCAGGCTACAGTACAAAGTAAAGTAGAAGGGCTATGATACCAAAGACACCTTCCAAGAGCCCATTAAAAATGTTGATGCCCCTGCCTTTGTCCAAGAGTTCCATTGCAAATACCCCAGCACTCTCTGTGTCATCTGTAGCATATACCCTTTTTCCCTGGCAGACCAGGCCATCTGCAAGCTCTTCTACCCCACGTGTTGAGGCACCACACCCTAAGAAAAGGAGGGGTGATGTTAGGAGACTTCTTTTTCTGGCAACTCTTTCTTTTCTAGCAACTTTCTTTTCTGGCAATAACTCCAGTTATGTAACTAGAGTTTTCTAGACCACTTGTAACAGACTTGCAGCTATAAAGCTTTGCTCTATGGCTTATTCAAATACATATAATAATTATTATGTTAAATAATAATTATATTATTAAAAAACAATAAATTTACATAATTAAATACATATTATAATTTGTATTACTGCTTTAGGTAAGGCAGCCAATTTTACTGTTACACTATATAGTACTGGAATCGTATATTGATCTGGTTCTTTTGTGTAATAGTAAGGCTTTTACTATTCTTTGACACCATTGATAAGACCTGGGCTGGGCTCAGCGCAGCAAAGCTATAATTAGCAACTTTTGTTGATAGAAGTTTGGCAGCTCACTCAGGCGATCAGGCACAACACGGACGACACATGACTAGGCGACCACAGGATGTTTAGCGCACGGGACTTCTGGACCACGGGACTCGCCCACCTGACTGTTAACGCATGGACCGCTGATGACGCCCAAAAGTCGCTAAGTACTGTCAAGGGTAAATGGTACCTAGCTACTGTGGAAGGTAATGCGTTGGGCGGTCGCTAGTTGAGAGGGAGTCCTGGCAGAG